>JAHZMX010004230.1:0-10894 GCA_027743895.1 Seira musarum
CAGAAAGATTATGAGGAATGGACCCCTCGGTCAACGCAGGTCTTCTTAGAAGGATGATTCCAGTGAGAAATGATGTAAAGACATTATAGTCTTTGAGACTAGGTTTCATGATAGAATACAACGTCTAACTTTGATTTACAATTACGTTGAAAGAATTATCAATTTCTAATCAGCATGTATTAGTTTCCATGTAATACCTATACATATTTATTTGACATTTTATGAAAACCCATTTAATCGCTATGTTATTTCATGTGAGGAAAACGTCAAACAGGGTAATCATGCTGGACAATTTTCTCGAGTTAGGAAGAGAAGGCCTGACTCAAACTTTGTAGAATACTTACGAAGGACCTAATGAACATGCATGCCAATTTTCGTGAAAACTGAAGTGGTCCCACAATATACCTTTTTTTGTTCCAATATTGGATAAAACTTTCATCTTTATCGCATCCGGTTGTATTGGTGCAACTGGATTTGGTAGAGTTATTTGAAAATTCTTTGATGAAAACATATTATTTTATCAAGCAAATGACATATGTGAAAGGAATTTACTAAAAACATTTCTCTGGATAATATGGCAGAGGAAAGATTAAAATTCATCTTTTTTACATCCAGTTGTATTGCTGCCGTCGATTTGAATTAAATCATTTGAGAAATTGATGATGAAACCATGTTATTTCGTACGGAGAGTGACGTATTTCATATTATTTTGACGATATCTGCCACAGGGAGTCGGGACGGGTTGACTTGGACATGATTTTTACTCTTTGAATGCAATGAGAGATTTTTTTTCAAAAAATATCTAGTATGCGTTGCCTGTGTCACGCATCTAGCTTTTATTGTAAATTCACCCTCTCAAAAAGGAATAAATATGTGAAGAGGAAAAGTTAATGAAAACAATTTGATTCCGCTTACGGGATACACACCTATCGTGCTTGTTGACCACTTTTAAATCCGAGATTAGATAGAAGCATTGTCACGTTTTTAAAGTTGTTTTTTACACCAGTGATATAAAATTTCATTATATAACGAAGCTAAGATTTTATATTTCAAATTGACAACCTGTCTAGGGTTTGCATGATATCTTATCCATTCTTTTAAATTGTAACAAAAAGCTTGAAACAAGTGTGTAGGTATGATTCTTTTAAATGTGTTGATTACTCCTTCATTACCAGAGGATTACAGAATACAGCAGAGCTTTTTCAATTTCAAATAATTCTTGAGCAAAGATGACGCTGGGTGCACCTCATTAAGGTTAATCTTAATCGCCAAGATTAACGTACAGAACAATTATCTTGAAGAAGACTAATAAATGGGAGCGTGTCGAAATCAAGAAAAATATGATGATACGATAAACGTACTCTATATGTGTGCTCACCTGCTCATGCATTTTCAATGAAAGTCATCCAATTTTGAATTGCCGTTGCATTTTATTATCTGAAGCGAACGTGAAAGGTGTAAAAATAATAAAATGAGGTGCATGCAATGCAATTAAACATTTTTGATGATAATCCTTTTCTTTCTTCTATGCACTTGCATCAATCTCTCCATCGTATTATTTTTCTGTAAGTCCCATCAAAGATGGGAAGCATTGCACCTGGCAAGACATTTTGAAGACATTTTTGAATGTCAAAAATTCTACGCAGATGGTTGAAGCAAAACTGTTCATAGTTTTTATTGTTCTGTGCACTCTTTTCAAAACTATTTTTACAGTCCATGTTTCTTTCGGTTTGAGTGACAGCAACAAAATGAATGACAAGCTCTAAGGTGAAACGAATGTTAGTTAAAAAGTTATTGTTAATGCAAAGCAGAATACACCAACAAATTTGGAATTTTCATTTGTCATTCTGCCTTTCTTTCCCCCCATACATGTATGCATGCTGCATACGAAGCAGTGAAAAATGAAGCGGTTGAAAAATTCGTTTAGTACGAAGACTTGAAGAAACTCATATTTTCCAAGGACAAAGTATAAACATTTCCCTAGCAGCAACTACTATACCGCTTGTTAGGATGAGTCCCATCCCTTTCCTGACTTCGCTTAATATGACAATATACTCATCGGCACACCTCAAAGGACATGGAAATCCTATTGTTGTTGTTCAGGAAGAACATTGTACATATGTGCCTGAGATACAACATCCTTTTGGACATGAAGGCATTCATGCAAGCATGCGGATTACAATTTCCCAAAGGACTCTTGTTACAAACGCATAACAATTTTCACTACATTTGTTATTTATGCCAAAATGTGAAGAAAAATTATGAAAAATTGTGTCCTGAATTTTATTATTGGTAGTGGTAATACAGAAAGGATAACATACTCATCTTTTCTTGGAGAGATTTGGTTGGCGAGAAAAAGAAAAAAAGGGACACTTGTAGGTTTTTATTGTGGTACAAAACTGTCTCAAAGCATGACCATTGTTTCTCATAAACTCTTCACCTATTCCTCATAGATCCAGTTTGCTTGTCAGCTGTCAAATTCATCTTATTAGTGACAGGGAAAGAGAGAGTCCACTCAAAAGGTTAAATCGTATGTGACCAATTGCCGATATTGTATTGCAATTGTAAAGATTGAAAAATAAAACCGCTTTAAACTTGTTTTCTCTTTTGAAGGATTCTATTCACATCTTAGGCTAATCCATGTCGTACTACATAATGTTCATAATCATAATTACTTTTTCGTGTCAATGTAAAAATAATTGCATATACATATGATTAAATGAACACGAGCACCTCGAAGAAAATTCGGCCATGTCAAATGTCGACAATGAGCATGCATTTTAATGAATGATTATGCTTTGATGATAGATGATCTTAAAATTCATTTTCAATTTTTGCCTAGCTTGAAATGGTTAGTTCATACTATCTCTCTGGCAAGGAGTAACCGTTCAATCATTTTCAAAGTGACAGCGTGTTCAGTAAGAGTCATGTTTTACTGCAGTTGACTATTGAAAAGTAAAAGAAATATAGCAAGTGACATTCATCATCGCTGTCAGCTTTTAAAAATACACCAAATCAACTTTTCATCTAGGAAAGCAATTTTTGTTACGCCACACACACAGAATCATCTAATTCTCAAGTCAAAACGAGGTGAGAATCTCGAAATGAGGGTAGATATTTTGTACAAGGTGAGAATGATTGCACACAATGGATTTTCTAACGGTATATCTTTATTGCATGCACATTGACAATTCTCTAGTTTTATTGATGCGTGCGCTATTGTAATGTCATTTCTATTGCTTTGTCCGATGCATTCCGATCTCAATCTTCTAATACTGTTAATCCAGGGGTTTGGCACGATCTCCTAATTTAATTTTAAAATTCCTTCCTTCCGACACAGGTTTTGTCACGTTCACATTCTATTCCTCAATCTTTGTTGGTTTCAGAAAGCCAAAACAAACTTCATAAAAATTTACTCAGGTTCAGGTGAAGTAGAACGTGTCTTTGCACAAGTTCTCCATCAAAAAATATTTCAGACAAAACCCGATTTTTTCTGCCTCGTTCGCTTTACTCACTAAATTGTCCACCGAGCATACCTGCTTATTTCAGTGTATTACTAAACCACTACCCTGGTACAAGATCAGATCACGAACAAAGCATTATCTCATTTTTGATTCCATAATGCATCGTACCTCGTACCTCAATTTTTCCACGTACGCACCATAGACCTGCTGAAAATGTTTAGGGAAGCAATGAAATTGAAGGGACGATCCGTTTACCTCTCCTTAAAAACAATTTTCTTTTTGAGGAAGGCCTTAATGCAGTTATATTATGATCGACTATGCCCTAGACTATCATCATCTTTAACAAATGCGTTCGTGAATAAACTGTATACATTATCTATTTATCTAAAACATGTAATTTTCTTCAAAAAAGCGAAAAAGGTGGTTGCTTACCGTTTTCACAAGACTTTGTTTTTTTACTCTTTCCAAATTGTTGTGTGCATCGCATATCGCATGTGTATGTATTGATTGTGATTACCCGTTCCCAAATGTTTTTATAAAGTCCACCGATTCTTTAAAATTTGTGGTTTCCATTTTTCACTTGTCATTATCCTCATTATATTCATTATCGAATCACAGAAAACAATATAGTTGATGGTGATTTACAAAAGTACTGATGTGCTGCTGTATTCAATTGATTTCTTATCACGTCCACGGTTCACACAGTCCACTAATTTCAACCTTGTGTTTTTATGGTGAACTTATCTAAATCATTCAATTTCACTATCTTGAGTAGCTTCTTGTTCCACCTGATATTGGATTCTTTACAAAGTTTTCTCGATGCTCTCTTGTCATAATCTTTTAAAACTAAGTTAAAGGTCCAAACACGAGATCACAATTTTAGCAATTCGGTTGCCAATATTGAATGATGACACAGGTCAGGCCAGTTCAAAGAGTTGTATGAACATCCACGAAACAGTAAAAATTCTTGGTTTTCACATTTCAATGGCAATACGATTGAAAATCCATGCACCACGCATTCACGTAGTACATGCATGGCTCCTGGACCACATTCCTTTTCAGACTAAGGAATAAATGTTGGTTGAGGTAGCTTAAAAGTGAAACAAGAATGATGGTTTTTCATTTTCATGAGAAAGGTACGCATCAGCAGTCAAAACGAAATGAGAAAAGCAAGGGTGAATGCTAATACCTCGAAGTATTGTATTACCTTTGGGCAAAGTAAAAGGCAAGACATTGCATTGCTTCAGCTAGTAGTAGATTAAAAGAGTTTTTGACATGTAAGCAAAACCTGCCTGGATAGAATAGTAGAATAGAATGCGCGCACAATCATACAACCAACTAACTATTATTTCCCTCAAAAAATGCAGTGTGAATGCGTACACCTTGAAAGAAACGAAATATGAAATCGAATAGGCATACACGAAAACCTATTCTCATCCATTGCATTGTCGAAACGAAACTGGATATATGAAGAAGGGTACCTTTTCTATTTAACTCGGCATGACATCCTATATTTTTTGTTGAGACGAAGAAAAAGACGAGGGTTGTAAAATGAGAAGAGGGGCATGAATTTTTTCATGCATCCACTTACTATTCTACCATTTTCATATCCAGTCCAGTTGCTTTTCTTCTGCTCCTTCATGTTGAATTGAAGTTGCTCCTTCTTCATAAAAGAAAAGCACTGACTGAGAGCTCAGTTCACTTAAGAGCAACAAAAGAAAAAGAATTCTTGACGAAGCAAAAGAGAGAAGCATAACAAATCCAACATTTTCTACGCTCCTTAGAAGAAAAAGCCGGGTTTAAAAAATGAAAATAGGGCTGTTGCAGCAAAAAAAAATGGAGAAGAGGATTGCCCATCAACTTGTCCATCCGTCCATAAACACTCCTATTCATGCTTTAACAATCATGATCACATCACATATTATATCTTCTAAAGGTAGGTACCATTATTACTATACTATTACTAATAATACTAATGCACACTGCTTCTTCGTCTTCTCTCCATAACATTAGCAACAATCCTCATCGTTAGTTCTCACATTCAATACGTATTTCAAATCTTCTGCAGAGAGAGAGAGATTTTCTTCTTTTGAGGGAGAAAAACTAAAGGAGAAGTAGCTTAGCTTGACGAAGCAAGAAGCAAGTTTTTCTTTTTTCTCATTCTTGGGGAAAAAGGAAGAAAAATGAATTGTGCGAGGAATAGGAAAAGGGAGAAGAGGTTCTTTTAACTAAAATCCTTAGAAATATACGAACAAATAACCAATAAAATATGTATTAACATTTTTCCCTTCGTTTTTATTCTGATTTTTATGATATTTTTGTTACAGCAGCAGTAGCCGCATGTTTACTTGCATGCAGCTGTTTGGAATTATATACACATGCAGTGAGCAACGCAACCCTATAATTTCTCTATAACACGGTTTGGTTTTTTACTTGCTCTGCTCTACTGGAACCTTAGATTCACAAGCCAAGGAAGAATATAACCTTAGTATAAACGCAAAACGTGCTCACCTTCTCATTTTTCTAACTTTTCACTCCGCAAGAAAAACAAAATTGCGTTCGCGTTAAGTCAGTGAAACGATCTTGTGGCCATTCTGCATGCCTTCATTTCATCTTTTGAACAGGTTGCCTAGATTGAAAGAAATGATGAAAAAAGTTTGTCAGAATTAAGCGTTGATGTACTGCGTATCTGACAAAGGTAAGCTTTGACGATAATGTTTGGCCTGACTAGTAGATGGATAGATGCTCATCATATTACCATCCTCTGGAGATAAAAAAAAACAAGTAAAAAGATTGAATGCGTAGGTACGCACAAATCCTAGGCAATGGCACATGTGTAGGCATACAATTTTCTTCGGAAAAAGCAATCATCAGAATTGAAGGAGCAGAGAAGGAAAGGCTTATTTCATTTCAGCAATATTATTTTCCGTTTGGCAGAACGATACGGTGTTATAGGTTAAAAGATTGTTACGTTCTTCTTCCCAGCTAAAGCCTAGTGAAATCCCTAGCTGTCCATTTTGTACATTATTCTGGGTGAAAAAATAAGGATAAAAAAGCACGATGGGAAATATGTTCAGAGTATTTGGGATGTGTTGATGCAGAGGTTCTGAGTAATGCTTGTTTGTCTGCCCATCAGAATAGATTAAAAGTTCGTTTGTGTGCGGATCTGAGCCTTACTGTCTGAAAAGTACCAAGAAAAGGAATACAAAGAAAAGGCTCTCTCTCTCTCTCTCTCTACAACTTTTCCATTATTGCTGTAAGAATGAAGTATGAAGGAAAGAAAATAGACAAAATGGGAATGTCTGTTCTTCTTAGGATTTTGTAAGAACACGACCGCCTTTGTTCATCGACACGCCAAGTATTAATACTTGTAAGTTGGAGTTGGAAAAGACAATATGTAACTTGATGGCTGCCGTACTGACTGAGTTACCTCCGAAGCACTTATTCTCGCCTTTTTTCATCCATCCAACAATTCCATTTCATTTGCTGGACTGAAAAGAGAAGAAAAATAATAGGAAAGAGGATTGAACAGAAAATTGAAAAAGTCTCCGTTTCGTCTTTCTTGACAGATTTAAGATGAAGTGAATGAAAGAGTACTAGAATAACATGAGAAATGAAAAGACAAGTCTCAAGACCCTTTTCATTATTATTATTACAACTCCCATGCCCACTTTTTATCTAACTGTGCTTGTATTACAAAACGATTTTTATTTTTTTCCCACTCTATTCATCGATCATCATAAGTCTGTCCTTATGCACAAAATAAATGCTTCAAAAGGTATAAAATTCCACCACATTCTACAAACAATTTAAGAAATCCCATTTTACATATTCAGCCCGAAATACTACTGGTCAAGCGTTATGAATTTGAAGTTAATTAAAAGGCACATCGAACGAGTGCACATTTGATTAGAATTTTGTTTAATTATTCTTTGTCGATAGGAATATTTTAGGAGTAAGGTAATGTAGACCCAAATTAGGCTTGAAATTCAATTATGATAAGATTGGATTATTAGGGTTCACCACCAGCGGTACAAAAAAGTTCCAGTGTGTTCAATAAACTTTATCTTCACTAAACTCGATAAAGTGAAGATTATGGGGAAGGAAACATGACGCAAACACACCTTTTCTTGATAGCATAATCTTGTAATGTATTGAATTTGCCCCAGAGATGGAAAAAGACGTACATGAGAACAATTGATTTTTGTAGCCGGTTTTCTTTCGTCATCGGAGTATGATTTTTTAAGCATGGCCATGATGCCACATTCTGAAACTCTCATCTCATGCGACACTTCACTTATGTAATGTAATGTATCTTCCATCAGCATTCAAGATTACTCCGAAGGGACGGTAAAATCAAGTTTTTCATTAACTCAATTCCCCAAAGCTTCCAACCTTTTCTGTGTTCGCATAACATTTTTAAAAAAGCTGTGTTGTGTGAGCACATTGTTGCATTGCATTGCATAACCTTGCCTGGCTCTTTGTTGCAAGCTACCTTCATGAAGATGCTCTTAAAGTTAAACTCATTGCCTTTTAACTTTGTATCTATGATGGAGAATCGAGTCGAGTCGAGGAGTGGAAGCAAACAAGTCAAAAAGGAAAAGGGAGGATTTTTACGTGAGCGTGTAATATAATTTATAATTTTCAGTGTTTAATATCAAGATTACTCCGAAGGGACGGTAAAATCAAGTTTTTCATTAACTCAATTCCCCAAAGCTTCCAACCTTTTCTGTGTTCGCATAACATTTTTAAAAAAGCTCTGTTGTGTGAGCACATTGTTACATTGCATTGCATAACCTTGCTTGGCTCTTCCAAGCTACCTTCATGGAAGATGCTCTTAAAGTTAAACTCATTGCCTTTTAACTTTGCATCTATGATGGAAAATCGAGTCGAGTCGAGGAGTGGAAGCAAACAAGTCAAAAAGGAAAAGGGAGGATTTTTACGTGAGCGTGTAATATAATTTATAATTTTCAGTGTTTAATAACAAAAAGCTACCCTTCTATTACTTAGGGGAACCCGAGCTGTTCTTCTCATAAAAAAAGTTGAACCTGACAAGTTCTTGCTATACCTTTATAAGGTCAGATGTGAACTATAGATCTGCCCAGTAATAATAGCTTATAATGATCTTGGTAAGTTTAACAACAACTCTTATAAATATAAATTGTGGGTCCTGCCTGTCAAAAGTAAGCAAACGCATAGATATTATCCTTCCAATTTTTCTTCGCTTCCAAACCCCTACATCTCATCGTCAGTGTTCATTTCGACTCGTTTCATTTCTCCTTTCTAGTACACAGCATGCATGCTCATCTTCACAAATCTTTTTACAGAATCTTTTCTTCTTGATCTATAGCTTCTAAAATGTTTCCGTTCACCGAAGCTCAGAATATTTCGATAATATTGACGACTCTGGGATTTACTAACGTTATTTTTGGTTTTTCAGCACGACAGTTCAATGCAAATTATAAATGAAATTTTATCTTGCTTAATGTTTGTATAATATAACCAATATTTTATTGTAAAGTAAGTTAATGCAATTACTTTATGAATCTACCTTAATCTATAAACGTAAGTTTAAAAAATAATACTCATGAAAAGAGTGTAAGTTGGAGAATATGTGGTTTAAGAACACTCATCTTACATGTTCAGATTCTCAGGAGAAAGATATAGAAGGGATGACGATAACACGATACATAAGGCATATCATTATTATCTCGCAAACTAATCGCTTTTTAATCTATTTCATGCATTTCTTCACTATTTAATAGGGAAGACAAGTTTTGTCCAATCCAATCATTCGACCTATTCGTATTCACAACTCTATATCTTATATTTTTATGGCTTAACCATGATCATGGTTGTTTTAATCTTGTATAATGCAAGCTCAGCGATAATAATAAATACCAGCAGCAGCAATAATCATTTCATCTTCATCAATACAATGCCCGTAGCCACTTCTCTCTTTCTTCTTTAGTTCGTTAAGTTTTTTTAGGATCTTGTTTAGTATTCATGCCTTCGGCTGTAGAAGCAACGCGATCATACTTTTTAAAAAATATGAATAATTATTAGTTCCTCTTATTTTCTTCCTTCTGTTTCTAATTTACCCTGCTGCTCATTCCAGCGAATACTTGATCAGCGACTTTTATAATGCAAGAAGAGCATAGCTGAGACGTTTTGATGCTTCCCAAAAATGTTTTTGTATGCTGTGCTGTAATTTTCATTTCATTAAACCACCGATTAACCCAGCAAGATTTTTAATAATTAGACCTACTATTCTGTTAATTTAGGTACAAACATTTAGAGCATAAATTTAAAATATTTAGAGAGAAATTAAAAAATAATTCAAGAGTTTTGTTGAAAATGGTCGTATGAATTATGTAGTCGCTTTTCACATCTCTAAAAGAACTTGTATGTATACAATGTCATCATGAGCATTTTAAAGTTATTTAATGTTTCATGGTCAGATCACGATGAAATTTTAGAGATAAAACACGAATGGTCCTCTCCGTCATCATCTGTTGCGGATTTGATAATGAAAAACTGCTCATTGTATGTAAGTAAGTACGAAGGCGTATTTAAGCGAACCGGAACAGGTGGTACAATGGCACTGGAAAAGGGAAAAAGGTGCTACAGTGCCAGAGATGGGCTGGCACTCAATTCCAATGTGACTAGTTCGGAATATCCAGATATGGATGTAATAATGACTCTAACAATAATAGAAACATTTACGCAACGCACGTATAAAATCACGCGTATATCCAACTCAAAACGTTCCTTCCAACTGCACGTATGCATCCACAACAAAATATTATAAAGATAATATGCGGAGATAACAACGCATAAATTTTTATCTATATTATCTCTCGGTGTGCATTCATTATTATTGTTACAAACAACTTGTTGAATCATTTTTGACAGTGAAGGTTTCCTTCCTTTTGGGGGTTGCTGCTGTGTCGAGGAAAAACTATCTTTTTCTCGTCCAAGAACAATAGAATAAAAAAGAGGTTTTCCTCTCTTGCCTTCTTCAGTTTTTTACCTGTTTTCCTGCGATGCATGCCAAGTTGAAATGATGATGATGCTCGCTCACAGTGCGAAGGATTAATAATGCATTCTGGAATGGATGAAGAGGAGAGAGAGAGAGAGGCTGGAATAAGTGCGTGGACTCCTACAGAGAACAATAACACGTCGGGAAAACTAATTTTTATTTAATGATTTATATTCATTGCGGTGCAGGGTTGAGTGTATGAGAAAAAAAATGTGGCCTTTGAGGGGTATAAAGATGGGAGTAAATATGAAAAAGTGCGTTAAGAGAAAGAAGCTATGCGCACTTTATTATAAAAGCTATCCTTAAAGAGAACCCAATGGTTTTTAATAAATTGCTTGGTTTAAACATGGGAAATATATGTCAGACAAAATGTCTTCGGTGGTGCCTC
>JAHZMX010004231.1:0-26720 GCA_027743895.1 Seira musarum
AATTGATTTACCATAGCGATGTGGCGTTTCCCATTCAAGTCCATTTGTTAAATGTGAATGGAACGTGGTTATTCCCAGCTTAGATACATTTGAAATTACCAAGGCGATTTGGCCAAGCCCAGTCTAAGGGTTAATGCACTCACACATCTCAGCCCTATCACAGTTACAACAGCAGCGGCAATGTCAATATAATTGAATATATCGGCCATCACTTCTCCCAACCAACGTCATCGTTTCAAAGCTTTGCGGCTTGAACAATGAAAATGCAAATGACGGAAGAAGACATATTTTAACACTACGCATTGCAGTAAGAAATCTGTCTAGTGTGATGTTGTAGTAGCGAAAATCATTGTGGGGAAAACAGCGTGCCAGAGGCAGTCAAGCAAATCCATTCCCATTTCAAAAAAGAGAAATGAATTGTTGCCTCATGACAATAAATAATAAGTAATAATTTCAAGGTTTCCAATCCATTCTTCAGCGAAACGAGGAGCGAAAAAAAGTACAATCAGTTCCGTTGTTCATATTTAAATATCGAAACGAAACCAACCATACGTGGATATTAGAACATGCGGTGTGCGCGGCGAGATGATCGTCATGATCATGATGACGATGATGATGAAAGCATTATATGGCTTGTTAGGCATCATTGTTCAGCACAATACATGAGCAGTTACATACATTCATCCTCCATCCCATCATAATTTTTCCTGAGCGTTTTTTTCCTACTAACGACTACATACTGTAAGCCTTCGTACAAATTACCGATCCCTTTTTTTCACAAAGTCACTTCATCAACGAGTAGGCCTGACCAAAACTCGTGGTTATAGATTTTTCTGTGTGGATTTTGTGGTTTCCTCAAAAAAATCTTTTCATTTTTTTCCTTTTTCGATAATCGTTCCCTTTCTTTCTGATGGAATGAAAGACTTTTTTGTTCACTAGAGCTGCCAATCCTCCCTTTTCCACTGAACTGAAGTCTTTTTTGAAAATCAGTGACAGGGCTAGGACTAAACTCGGTGGAGCGATAACGTTATCTTCTTCCTCTTTTTCACCCATGTTTGAATGTGTTCGTATTTTTAGGAATTAAAGGAACGAGACGAGTTCTAATCTTTTCTGATCCGGGCTTATCAATAGAGTTGGTATTCACTAAGCAAATAAAGCCAATAATAATAAGTTAAATGGGAGAAAAGAAAGAACAGCAGCTGCATAAACCTTCTTTTCCTATTGCATTTGTACAATGAATTCGGAATCCTTTCATTCTGGGGACGTTCAGTTTATGACGATTATATTTTTTACTCGGAAATGCATTAAAAGTCAAAAAGAATAGGAGATAGATGTTCCTGATGCCCATATCGGTAAATAAAAATTGATACGGAAAAAATGTGTGTCACAAGATAACTGTCCTCCAATCGGTTTGGATCAAACGAATTCCGTGTGTGTATCTCTTATTCAAAAGGAATAAGTATGAGTGCTTTTTAATAAAAACGATTTTTTATTGAAAAAAAAAATGGGCTACAATAACGGATGTCTCCTTCCCCATTTACTACATTTGTGTTTTTATTGTCAATCTGTGTACGTACCTCCCATAAAAAAGGTTTTTAGGGGATGTAAAGTGAGTCAATGGATATCGATTACTGGTCTGGTCCTCTTTGACAATGAGAGAGGGTTCAATCCAATCGTTGTAACAAGTAGACATGCAACTTTCATTTCACCTTTAAAATCTCGGTTTTTGAAAACCAGCTGTGAAACTGGAGTTATCAAATCAAAGTAAGAGAAATTGATGTTTTCATAATGACAGCTAGTACATTTTGCACCAGGAGAAACAAGAAAATTTTTTTATGAGTCATGTCAAGATATCCTACGCATTTCTCCAATTTCTTTTTGATAATCATGTCACTGTATAATTTTTATATGCATTTCATTTCATCATTGAAACAAGGAAAAAAGCTTGGGAAATGCTGAGCCGACTGTCGGTCAGACAAACATTGCATCTTTTTTTCTCCTAATTAGGCTCACAAAAATTATTTTTCTCGAAACATGCATAATAAATTATTTTATGCAAATCTTAAACTTGGGGTGCTATCAACGACACGCATGCAAAACTCCAATGGTTTCGGTCATCATCGCATTCATTTTATCCATCATAATTATATCATTCTCAGTTTTCTTTTAACTTTTTTGGGGAAAGAAATAGATGCCATTATCATTATGATTTTCAGAAACACACACGGAGAAATGGTCATGCAATGTGTACTGCATGAAGCAACAAATTACGATGAGGCATGCGTTTTTTGTGAAACAGAAGCCTCACGATTTTTTAGACCATCTCACACGTGAATAAAAAGAGCTTATATACCTTACCTCATGCTCTTTATGATATGGTCGCGGTAGGTTAATGAGAATGGAATGACAAAGCAAAAAAAAATAAATTTTTTGTCTTAAGTAAACATTTCGGAAATGGATAAAACGTTGTATGTTTTTCTTTCATTGTGATAAATGTTGATGTTTTGAATGAATAAGTTGTTCAGCTCACGTAAAACAAGACAAGCGTCCTTTGTCGACAATATTTATCCTCAGTGGCACACTGCACTGTCTTCAAAAAAAAATCATGTCAATGGAGATCTTTACGGGTATTAGCTGAGCCTTTTTTGTTGCAAATTATCAGAATGTGACTGACTTTTACTGAAGAATCAATGCACTGCAACTGCACCAGGTTTTTTTTTTTTTGAAGTAGATATTTGAATAAATAATGAACAAGTTTCCGCTTAAAGGCTTTTCAATTGAATTGAACTGCTGTTGCTGTTCCTGTTCAAAATGAAAAGATGAAGAATGGTAGGATCCAAACTACATAAAGGGGAAAACAAGAGAGAGAGAAAGGATAATGGATTGAAACGAATCCGGTCTCTCTGTGTCTCTGACTTTTCATGAATGAGTGCAGTAGTATAAAGCATTATAAATGAGTGCCTATTTATCCACATCTCCATTTTATGTAAATGATGTCAAAGCATGAAATGCCGCTTTGCTTTCTACTTCTTCACTTTTTAAAGAACGAGTGCCATCGCATATTGCCTACTTTTCTTGGTCAGTGAGTGAGTGTTTTTTAATGAAGGAAATGGCTTCTTGGAAAATATAAAATACGATTCCTTCGGGATACTTATTAGCTTTGTTGAAGAGATTAAGTGCGAGCAAGTAGGTAGTGTAGTGAGTGAGTGGGACAGAAAAGAAGAAGTGCGTATTTGCTTGACCACCATCACCATCATTAAATTTATTTGCTTTTTTACTCTCTTCGCTCGCTAAATAGAATCATCTACTCCGGTGGTAAATCTTGTATTTTATGAGCACTACATGTGTCTTAAGAAATGGAGTATTTACGTTGGAGCATTAGCACCACCACGTGTACTTATGTTTTCTTTTTGCATGAAAAACTCATTAGGGGGAATGAATGAATAAACGAACTGTTTTTCTTTTAACAAAAAAGTGTCTTTGACTTTCAGTATTGCATTGTATCATCTTCTCTCTAATCCCATTTACTTCTGTTGTTGGCCAGTAACGTAATCCCCTAAATTAATGATTCAGTTCTGGCGCAATGACGTGTTTATGCGTTTGTTTGCCTTTCAACCATTTAAAAGTAAGCTGCATTTTACCTTCACATTGGCCATTCAAAAGATTCTCTTTAAATGACATGCGGATTTTTAAACTCTCTGTGTTTCATAATTTTCTATACAGTTTTGTTACTATTCGTGGGATGCGTAATGATAATGATGTAGGTGAACGTACATATTTTATTCAGAGAGACGTTTAATGCGATTCGTCTTGGCGACTCCTCAATACACTGTAGCCCCTTCTCTTCTAGTAGTAGCCGTAAAAAATCTTCATAATCTCTGCTAATGATTGCTGATAATAATCTGTTTTGATTAGCCTCTCATACTCATACTCGCTCGATTAGACACTTTGAAAAAGTCACTATTTTATAGCCAATTACCCACGGAAAAAAAATCCAGTTGTGAAAATGATGTGTAATATAAATTGTTTGTTTTCGCCATTTTCCATTGATGAGCACATGTAATGGGAGCATTAAATTGGGGTGAAATTATCAAAAATATTATGAAAGCTATCAACTTAACTTATTGCACTTCCAAAAAATCCTGTTCTATGTAGCGTGGCCTGGCCTGGTTTGCTCTTACGTGTTTCAAGGAATTAATCAAGCGATTGAGATCCTAATCGGTGATATTCAATTTCAATGCAAATGTATTTTTCAGAACAGTTGGGCAAAACAGATTACTGTTCACGAAGTAATGAAGAGTTTGTTTTTTCTTACGTAATTACTGCAGACATTTTCGCGTGAACTGGTGTCCGTACACTTGTACGTGCACTACATTGGTAATGGCATTTTTTCATAGTCGTGATTGAAAATATGATGTAAAAAATTATGCTGGTCCACTAAGGCAAAAAATTGATTTTCAAAGTGAGTCATCAAAATATCAAAGCGCAATAATGGCAAACATCAGTGTAGATTATTACTGTCAAATCTAAATATTTTTTGCGTTTCCTCTACCCCTACCACCGAGAAGAAATGAAGAGCCAATCAAAAAGAAATTGCTTTTACACAACTGAACAAGCCCAGTAGCAATATGTCCATTAAGCTCCCCACAAAACAACATTTTTTCAAGTTTCACCAGAAAAAAAACAACTACATTACAAATACATGATCATATTGAATTGGCAAATGCTGAGAGACTCGACTGATATCGCATCATAGCAGGAGCAGCAGAAGCGTCATTCGAAGAACGATGTTTATGATGGTAATGATGATGGTGATTATCTCGTTTAGTTTGATTCTTCAAGTGAAATTTGATCACAATCAAGAACCAAGATCAGAAGAAAGATTTTTTTTTTAGAAAAAAAAGGTTCCCCGTGTATTTACGGATAATGTTATGCAGATAGCAATTACTTTATCAATTTCAAAAAGACTCCCATCGCCATCGCCCCTTGTTTCTTCAGCAGCGAAAAAATCAACAATTTAGCTCTAGCATTCATTTTCACCTGAGATGATTATAAAATAAACGTCCATAAAACAACTAAAACCACATTTTGCATATTTTTTCTCCGATAAAATGCCAAAAAAATACGAATCAAACTGACTTGTTGTATCTTTAAAATAGCTTTTATTCTTCAACTGTACTGGCATACCTGTCCACTTGTCTAGATCGCATCTCCCCTTCTTCTTTTTTAACTTGTCCCATGATCATGAATATAATAGGAAAAGTAACAATAATAGCTTCTTTTGCTACTGCAAAGCAAACTCACTCCTGTACAAGTTTACTTAAAACAGCGGGTTATTACATCTTAACATCTTCATAGAATTTTAACATTCTTTTCTGACATGACTTCTGACTTGCTTTCGCGCGCTCCTTGCAGTTGAGGACAAAACGCGTTCTCCTCCTCCGCCACCACTCAAAGATTATACAATTTTTTTCTACAAAAAAACAGGCTTACAAATCCTTAATCTGATCATTGATTTTTTTTTCGTCAGTCAGTAATTTTTCTTCTCCTCTCGATTGGTCGATGGAATGTTGTACACATTCATATTCATAGATTATTTTCTGCTCATCATCATCAAATTCATTATGAGTGAGAGAGGGTGCAGTATCTATCTCTTTCTCTGCTTTTCAGCTACTGGTCTTTCTTCATCAGTACAGAACTATCCTCTGCTACATTCCTGAGAAACACCTTCGAAACGAAGCGACCAACCATTAATATCTCCTCAGCCCTTGCATAAAGTCCGTCACTTTGTTAAAATGCTAATTAGCAATTTTTTCACCACCACCGCTGCCGCTGCTGCTAGTCGTTTAACAGGATCCTATCGTTTAGTAATAGACTTTGCGTATAAAAACTCCCCATTTCAAAAAATTATTATTTTTTTTCTGTGCTACCGTGAAAAAAAAATATTCATCCCTCTTCCCTCACTAGCGAATCAGGGGGTTGTACGAAATTAAGCTTGCAATAATTTTTTATGCAATACCTTGGTCTTCTCATCGTAGAAGGGAAAAATATCATTAAAAAGTATACGAGCCTCTTCGTCTTATTTGGTATTGGTCGGAGTTGTTAACACAGTAGCAGAGAACACAATCATAATATAAAAGTTTACGATGATGAGACTGTGATGTGATGTGATGATGATTCTTAGTTTTTTTGGGTAGGTGTTTGCATATACTTATTATTATATATTTTTTATTGTTTATTATAGCGGCTTGGCTTGCACAACAAGTCTCCGTAGAAGAGGAATAAATATTGTTGTGCTAAATAAATGCAATTTAGAATGTGTAATAAGTATCCTCCATTCGTCCGCCGCATCGAGGAAAAAAAAACAAAAAGTCCCGTTTTGTTCTTGTTGCGTTGTTATGAACACATCGTCAATCGTCATGTTTGTCTTGATGTTCACATCAGATTATTATTTGCACCCGCACACACACCTGACCTCTCCACCTTGTTTCCCGTATTCATGCGTGTACCTAAATACGGAGATTCTGAACTACTGTAACAATTCCTCTTTTGCCTATTATGCACATTTTTATGTGACGTGCCTCGTCTTCTTTTCTTTACTTTGAGCCGACTTTTATGTACAATTCACATTCTCTAAATTATCGCTCATTTGAAGAAAACCAGTGCACATGTTTTTTTTTCTTCACTAATCAACTTAAGCAACTTCATTACAAAAAAGTGCATCCCAGATTTATTTGCAATTATACCACTTTTGCAATCTTCAAGTACTTTGCGATTCCATCTTTTTTCTTCCTTGAAGCACTTGAAACTTTGAATCATTGCAATTTTTCATAGAAAAGAAAGCCAAAGGGAATGATACATGTGATGACGGAAGCAATAAAATAAAGCCGAGAGAAAAGAAGCGCAAAAATTATGTAGGCTGAAATGTAATGTGGTGTAGTTTAAGAGAATAAAATGTGGAGCTCATCTCTCCGTTTAAAGCTATATTGTGCTCGAAGCGGTCAAAGTCAAACATGATATGATACATACCTACTTAAGCACTTACTAACTTACGAGCTGATAGCTTTCGAAAAAAATGTCTCTGTTTCATCAACCGAACGAGAATAATGATAATAGGGAAAAAGAAGCCGGGTCCTCTTTGACTTCTTTTTCGGCCAATCACACCGCTTATTGCTCATTTATAAAAATTTTTTTGATGTTATTATTAAAACCAACGCGTTATTCTGATTCAGATGAAATGTGTTAATTCAAGTTTTTTTTATAAAAAATCTGCCCAACAAAAGATGAGGATGATGATGTTGTTTGTTAATCTTAAGTATTCTGAATGTCTTGCTTAAATGCCTTTTATTAGACGATATAAAAAGTTATGTGCCAGGTATTTCTGCCTACGACTTTAACTTGAGTTTCTTCTCTTGAGTGTTATCTCACGGTAGGTAAAAATCCACAACCTTTTATGGTCATCGGGGAAGATTAGTCGGAGAGAGCGAGAAGAAAAATAAGTCCAAGCTATACAGACAGAAGAACGAATCTCCAAATTTTCTCAAAAAGGAATGGCAATAAAGTAGAGTGGAGAAGTTGATCTGCTTTGATTTCTTTATGACAGCGAGGAAAAAAAGCTGGTGAAGCCGCCTTAGCAAAAACTGTGTGTACTGTAACAATACGCATAAAGTATATATTCCACTCTATTCCATCATTCGAGATGTCAGGTGTGCAACGTGCATAACTGTGCATGTCCACTTGACTTGACTTTTTGGATTAGTTTTCAAGATGAAGTAGTAGCAAGACTCATAAGTAAGAATTTTTTTCTTTTCTGAATGTCCATTAGTGGCGGTGAGTGATCCATGCCACGCAATCACTCCATTTTTTGTCGGGCTATATGAATACGAATGTATTATGTATGAGATGAAGGCCGTAAATATATTTACTTTTTCAAAATGCATGTCAATGAAACAATGTCCGAATCAAAAAAGTATAATCAGAGCAACAGGTTTACTATGCCTATATTATGACATAAGCACGTCAGATAAAAGAACAAAATAAGTTTGAAGAGGAAAAAATTTGACATTTGCCCTCTTTGATTTAAACTTCTTTCTTATCCTTACCTGACATATTTTTGCTGGTGGAGCATGATCCGTCAAAAGAGAAACTCATCATCTGTGGGATTAATATCAAATATCATTTGACCATCTTCACCCGTTCGTTCTCGTCTAGTCTGCTTTTTATCCAGTTTAGATAATAAGTGCTAAGAAAACAAATAATCTTAAATGAAGATTTTTTTGTCCTCTCTCCTCAATCTTAACTTATCACGTAAGTAAAATACAGAAATGTGGATCATATCTGTCGGGAAAAGGTGAAGGCTTTGGACGTATTACGTGCGTGGCAAAGCAGTAGCGGTCTCTGGGGCGAGTGAACAAACTAGATGACACTAAAAAACTGGTTGTATCTCATCGTAATATGAGCTAAACACACAAAGCTCAAATCTTAAATGTTATTACTATTACTATATCGCATCGCTCTTTAGTAAATTACATTCCGTCCGCGTTCATTTTCCATGAGAAAATATGAAACGGGCAGCGTTTGAAAAATATTTCATCCTGTTTACCTGCATTAGTGCACTCTGCCACTGCTATTGTAACCTTTTTTCCCGTGAAAATGATTACTAGCTTGGGATTTTAACTGCAATGCAACCTTGTTTATGCTTTTCTTCTGTGTCATAATCATTATTATATGCTCCTCGTAATCATAATATTGTCCAGAATGAGAGGAGATCCAAATAAAGACAAAAAATATATGCTTCTGTGTCATTCATTCTCATTTCTAACTTCAATGTTTCCTCTTTCTTGTTGAGTGTGGATGAATTGGGGTTTGAAAGAATCAGTATGAAAAGAAGAGAAAAAGTCTAACTGTTGGTTTACATTTAAGCAAAAAAAGAAAACACATAAAAACTTATTTCTTTTTTTCTTCCTGCGTTTAAATTACTGTCGAATCATCATTATCCCCGTGATTCCCATCGTGTAAGTATGGCCAACAAGAACATAAGCATTTACACTGGTTTGCGTGCCGCAGCATTATCAAAACATACACTGGAGAAGAAACAAAAAAGGGAAACGGGGATGATTCCATGCTTCCACTGTCTTTTCTCGACATTGTTATTATCACCCGAGCCAAGTGAACAAAAAAGTGTATTTGTACGCACGACTTAAAGACGGAAATTTATCCTTGTTTTCATACTGGCAAAAGAATGAAAATGATTATGTCTATTTATTTATTCCAAATGCACTCGCTTCTCCATCATTCCAGCTTCTCTTTTTAGGAAGAAAAAAATGTATTTATTTTTCTAAAGTTTTCATCAATATACATTTTTTGCACAGCAGCTAAGGAAAAATTTTAGTTCTTCTGAACTCGACTCATCTCCTCATCATCGTGATCATCGTAGCATTTCACTCGCTACCTATTTTGGATTTTCAAGTCATCATCACCCCACCACCTCTGTAGCTTATGTACTTTAAGTCAGCCAACAGAAAATGTCCATTTCGAGCCTGTTATTAGAGGTCATAAAAAGCTGCCGTTGTTGGAGCATGCCGTGCCGACACATCCAACATCACATCACATAACTAGAGAGAAACAAAAATAATCTTTGAGCCATTTATTTCCATGTTCCATCACAAGAGGAAAAATGAGAGTTTTTTTGCTCACATAAATTAAGCTTGAATCTGTGTGATGGGATGATGATGATGCTGTTCATGAAAATAGATGCCTTTATTTGTTTTTCCTTGTTAAATAAACATAAGCTTAAAAAATCTCTAAATTTTCACTTGATTTCTTCGGCTTCCTTCTCCAAAACTAATGGATTTTGTTCGTGCTGCATTTGCATTGCCCAAGTGGATTGGATGATGCCTTTTCTTTCGTTTGTCTGTTTTTATCTTAAGGAGCTTGATGCGATTTCCTCATTGGAATCCTGTACCATTCTTCTTCAACTTGTCAATTGACTCCTTGTTTAAGATAATATGCATTCATCGCACCAAAACTTGAGTTCAGATAAGCTAATCGGATTGGAATGGAAAAGAAAACACAGCTTTAGCTTTACTCTTTTTTACAATCAGGAACAGAGGTAAATATCGTGCCGCAGCTGGCACTAAATCTTTCCTACAGCTACGGAAGGAGGGAGACCAATGGAAGAAAAAACAATGCTATTGAAGAAGCAGGTTTTCTATGAGTGTGTGTGGACAAGGCTAATTCCAGCATTCATATAAATCAATAATAATACTTTCGCTTTGGTTGAGAACAGCGATTTGTGTGGAAAAGAAGAATAATGGATTTCTGAAGGTACACATTTTTTTGTAAGAAAACCTACAACAGATTGGAAGTAGGATTGAAGTCAATAGAAGGGAAATCGACAGCCTTTTGAAACTGATCAATATCTTGTGGAGACGCTTATTATGAACGATCTAAGCTGATAAATGTGGACACGTGATGGTGTAAAAGGAAGTATTATAAAGGCTTGAGTTGATGCAAAGCCTCCATTTTTCATTGCACTTACTTTGCGCATCTAAAATCCAATCCAATAACTTATTGTTTTTGTTTCAAATTGCATCATCAATTTAGCTTTAAAGAGGTTTAAAGATGAAAATTTAAAACCTCTTGTGTGCACATGGCATTTTGAAAAATCACGATGCTTACTACTAACTACTCAAAAGGATAGATGGGATCACGAATTTACTACTACTACTAAGTAAGTATTCGAGCGGTAAAGAAGAAGTCGTGAAGTTGTAAACGAGGGTTTTGCTCCACACGTTGACTTGAACTGACTGAACTGAACTCGTAGATTTTTTCTTCAGCATCACACTTCTCAGATGCGAGAGAAGACACAAGGTCAAGTCATCCTGTCAAACTTAATATCGGTCTGCTTTAGTCATATCTTACGGGTCCATAGCTAGAGTCATCGTCTTCAACATGAGGCTTTTGTTCAAAAGCTAGAAACAAATGCAGAAGAGCAGAACCGCAAAGATTTTTTAAAGACTTGACTTTAGAAAGCCCGTTCAAGTGTGCGTTACATGTTCGACTTTGATGAGGTACTTAGACTTGTGTAAATCTACATGACTTTTCATGCATTAGTACCTTTATTTCCATCTCTAAAGCAAACACAACTTTAGGAAAAGAAAGAGGATGTGAAAGACTCGACGATGGAGATTATTATTGTGCCTTCTTAATCCCAACGTTGGCTGGAAAAGGCAGTTTCAATTGAGACGGCTCAAGCCAAAGTTCTCTTTTGTGGCTTGAAAATCAAAGGCAAAGCAACAGACGATCAAAAATGCCGGCATGCATTAGAGACTTTAAGAAATGAGGGGGATGATGTTGGGTAATAATGATGATCCGGATCATTTTGAAGGGATTTTTTTGGAATCGTATTATTTGCTTTATTTATCGGTATGCCCAACAACAGCAAATGTAGGTTTTTCTATTGGATTTGCGATTTCCTTATGTGTTTTTCCTTTTCACGCTGGAGAAGCTGTCAAAATTCATGTTGGAGTGAAAAAACAATAATAATATTTTGGGAAGGAAATTACAGGGCTTTAGGAAAGTGTTTTTCCCTGGAAGAGAGGAAGTTTGAAATTGTAGGGTATCGGCAAAAATATTCTACGTTATTGACTTAACAATGGTTCGGGATTTTCAGTATAGGTATAGTGTAAAAACATAAGTGTGGCTTTACCCTTATGCACACTTTTTTAATTCTTTGAAAAAATGTATTCGCTTATTCGAAAAGAATCTAGACTACTTACAATAGCCATAACATGCTGAACTATTTATTGCCTGATATCGAGAATTTCCTGTTAGTAGAAAATTATTCAATCGAAGCCTTCAGGCCTTTATCATCCAGTGCCCCAAATAGAAAAGCTTACTTGTTAAGTGCTGCAGATTCAATATAATATCCATTTGCTTCTCCCATGCAATTAAGCCTTGAATGAACGGAATGATCAAAGATAAAAGGATTAAATTACGAACAAGTGATCGGAAAGGAGATTAGTTCGCTTAGAACTCTATTTACGAGTGATATTTTCTTCATTACAAATTCATTTTCACATCTCCAAATCGAACAACCATCCGCCCCCTTCCTTTCAGAATCAATATTCCTTAAACGATTTCGTTTAGCAGCGATAAGGGCATTGGGGTACATTTATCAGACCGGATGTTGTCTACATCTTAATTTATAACTGCTAAATTCAATAAAATAGCTCTTTTTGAAACTAAATGTCGGCCTAAAGTATAATGACAACATCTTCAAAAGATTCTTATTTTGTGTAATTGGATCAGTCTGCTGATGCTGATGATCAAATTGTACTTGGGTAAGTACCCTTGCGCTTTTTTACTTGTCTAAAAATAAAGGTTCATCCCGTAAATTGAAATATGAAGCGAAAGAGTAGTGTCGACCTACTGACAAGATTCAAATGTACACATTTATCAAATAATTTATGTTGATCATGCACATACATATGTAGTGGGGAAGAGATATGAAGGAAGATAAATGAATTGGTGTGTAATTTGATGATTCTCCTCTCATACCAAAAGGAATGGTTTACGAACACCAATTTCCCACTTTGAACTTGTCTGAAAGGACAGACTTACAAAACAAGATTTTTTCTCTGTCAGTGTTTAAGTAAGTTTAAGTCGAGGTGTAAATGTGACGATGGAAAAGGAAGAAAAAGTGGAATGGTGAATGTATGAAATGAAGCTCTCACAATGCATTTTATCTAAAAATCTTCATCAATATTCTGTTTTGCTTTTTGGTAAAAATACTAATAAAAAGTAATAATAATAACGACTCTACTTCTCCATAAAATACCGTTGACCCTTCCCATATTTTTTGCAGTTCTATGCAAACTCAACAAAGTTAAATAAGCAGGCCTCGTTTTTTTACTCTTCATAAATTCAGACTATTCTTTTGTATTCAGTTCACGATGAAGGAGAGCAACACGTCAACATGAAATACACAAGTATGTAAATTCTATTACACTTTTTAGTTCGAGAGAAAGAAAAGTAGCAGAAACATTTTTTTCTTTCTCAATTTCATTTCAACGTTTTGTTCTCCGCTGCATGCTTGTGTAAAGTAAAGAGTCCTCACAAAAAATATTATCACTATTTGCACGATGATTATGATGAGGGGTGGATTGTTAATTTTAATTATTGGACTTTTGCAAACAAATTGCCACTGGCGCTGGTAGACATGGATGGCTATAGCAATTAGTAAAGGCGCAGCATACATACCAATATCATCACAGCACTGCTCAGGAACCATTTTCAATTTTCACATTACATCATCATATCATCCTTTTAAAAAATGTATTGAGCTTGAGAGTGACTGACTGAGTGAGTGAACAGCATTGACTTTATGGTTTCAGAACAACAAAAAATTAATAAAATGAAAATGCATCAATTTAGTTCCCAGTGTAAATCTGACGGAGAGAAGAACGCTGGGAACAAAAAAGTAGTAGTAGTAGAAAGATGATGTATTGAAGTAGTAGCCATTTGCTCATTTGAGTTGATGCATGTAAAATCCTCACACGTTTGTAAAATGGCAGGTCTGCTCACCACATACATTTTTCAATAAAAGAGTTCACCTGATATTCTTTATTAAGTGTAATTGAATAAAGTTGACTTCTTTATATTACGGGTAAGGCAAAGCAAGCAATTTTTTTTGCTTACAAGTTCAAAAACCGGATCAACAGGAAGGGAAAGAACGAAGGAGGGTTGGGCTCCTGGTCCCACTGCCCTCACGTAAGAGCATACATACTACATTACTTACTTTTACTACATCTATGCCTATGTGGAAACTACAGATTCATACACACCAAACAAAACAACGAGTCAAGTCAAGTCAAATCACAATCGTTACTCCTGTAACTTGAGAGGAGACGTTTTATAATTTTATTACACGAAAGGATTCAAAAGATTGATAGGTAAAATTGTGTTTTGTAGTGGTTTTGCTGTGTTGCAAGGAGCCAGGCTGAAGTCACAGCCAGCCACGCTATTATTATTATTTGCACGAAATTATTGTATTATTACGATTACTAAACTTTTTACAAAAATCTTTTTTGTTCGTTACGAGAGTTTTTTGAAAAAAAAACGACCAAACCTTGCTTGCCTCTTGTTCAATTGAAAAAAAAAATCAATTGCGGGAAGAAAAAATTGCACGTATTTTTTTCTTGAATTGTGATGAGGCGTAAATAGAATTATGCTGGCATTACTTACATTACAGATGGGGAGCAATAAAAGCAAATCTTGAAGTCAAAGTGTGTGGGTAGATACTTAGTAGGTACAGAGTTCTTTAGCGGATGCCTGCCCAATACCTGTTGACTGACTTGGCTCGTAATAAAAAGCATGGGAAAAGGAGATGTGTACATTTGAAACAGCTAATTTATGTATGTTCCTTCTCGAGAAATTATATAGAGCATCTGATTCAGACAAAAAAAATCCAGTTTTGACTTCTCCCTTTTTACCAGCAATACATTCGCCAGCTTGGGAATTTAGAGAAGCAAACAAAACGTCAATTCCCGAATGAAATACGGGTATCGATTTGCAATAAAACAAGGATGTGAGTGGAGTGCAAAAAATATGAAACTGATACTGACTTTTCATGGAAAAGGTAGAAGATACCGACGAATGACATTTTTACGAGAGTACATCTCTAAGTATTTGGCATAGTGGAATTCTGAATTCCTTTTCAGATAAAAATAGGGATCAGTTTTTTGTTGAGCGCTTTGAGGTCAAGTCTATCATTGCTTTGTAATAGAGACAAATTGGATTGGCGAAAAGGACATCTGAAATGAACACTTTGAAGAGTAAAAGAGACATCACACATTACAAAACATGCTATATAAAGCCAAGTCTTTGAAGTGTCACTGCCTAAGCACGACTTCATTCACGGCCATGGATGGCATGCTCATGTGGTTCCTCTTTTCTATTCATAAACAAATTAGTTATACGAAAATTCCCATTTACACAAATATAAATCTCATTAAAATAACGAAAATACAATTTTTCCTCATTGTTCAAGAGTCCTCCTAGCTCAGCTCGGCCAATTTCTATTTGCTTGTCTGTACTAGGTTATCATGGATCATGGTGTGAAGAAAAATTATCTAAATTCACTTTTCAAAAGATGCTTTTTTATTGTCTTCGCTCATTGTAAAGGGCTATAAATATATGCAGTGTTAACCCTGGCTGACTCCAATAAACATATTTTCGTTTTCATCTTTTTTGTTTTGGTCACAGTGCCAGAGCCAAGGAGAAACTTTGAAATATGTTTCTAAAGACTCACTCAACTCATTCAAAAAACGCTAGACTTAAGGCTCTATTTCGAGCATCTCATTATTATAAAAACTACATACAATTTAAACTTGTATTTAACTACCACATAATGAGAATAACGAAGGTGTAATAAATGAAATTACTTTTGAAGCCTGCACGGCTTCACATATTATTGTGGTGTGAGGTTATGTCAGTCTCAAGTCTCTGCGTAAAAATTTTCCCTCTCGCCTTGTCTGTGAAGTCAAGTCTGTCTCACTTTTTTTTTCTTACTCATTCTCACCTGTTTCTTTGTGGCTTTGAGTCACAAAAAAATAGTTTCGCTTGTGCGTGGAGTGAAATGAAGTTCCTAGGAAAAACGGAAACAAAATTTGGTTGGGGTCTAGTTGAATTTTAGGTTTGGGGATTGCATAACATAACAGCTTTAGAATATGAAATTACGTATGACTCTGGCATAAAAAAAATATTTTTTTATCCGGCTTTTCTCGTGGATTCGATGTAATGGTGCGAACGAAGCATTTTTCTGTGCTTTATGGGCCTCTCTTTTGTATGCTCTCAAGTCAACAATGGATTTTACATTATTGTGTGAGGAACATCATGGAAATTTGTCACAGCGGGTGTCGAGGCATCTCCTTGTACTCTCCACAAAAAAATTAGTATACAGAGATTTTTTAGAAATTCACCTTTCATTAAGGTTCTCAGTCAATGTCAATTTTTTTCACCGTTGCATGCACTATTGCATTGCATTTTTCCGTTTCCTCTTAAATGTATTGATATTTATCTAAATGAACTGTGATGAAAACATGTTTGTTTTTCTAAAATGTTAGTTTTGGTTTGCCGATTCATGCGTAGTTTTTTTTTGCACGTGGTTTGGTTGCAAACTGTAAAAGGTCAATGCGAGTCGTTGTCGCCAAGCCACATGCATGAGTTTCGGTCTTGATTGATTACGATTTTTTTCTTCACACCTTCTTCTTTTTGCAGAAACCCAATACTCAACTTAAACCAAGGACCGTTATCAAATTACTTATCAAACCAAAAACTAAAACCACCAGTCAGTATCACCTTCGTCTTTCTTAATCACAATAAACTTTTTTATCATAATCATGGGAAAAAATATTTTATTATTGTATGCCATTTATTAGTGTGCAAATTACATGTACAGTTCCTCTGGAATAATTTCATATTTCATTTAAAGCATAATACCATACTTCCTCAATTGGAGTATTAAGCGACGAAAACGAACGGTCGCATCTCATTCTCTTCTTCATTCATTACATTATCATCATCATCATATTATATCACCATCCTCAAAATCTTTTTTGTAAGATATCCTCGTGGGAAAAAATGGGGAGAGGACAAAAGGTAAAAAGTCAATCTTAACATGAATCATCATCACCGCGAAAAACCGAAACTTGTTCGGTGAATCTTGCTATGTATCTCTCATCAACGTCAACATCACATGTTCCTTTTTTTGCGGTTGCACTCTCCTCACTCAAAACAACATTACAATTACAGTATGAATGAATTGAACTGATATTCTAAAAGTTGAAATTGCTGAAAACCTCTGTAGCAAAAAAAAGTTGTTTTTGTCCTTTGTCGCAAAATACGAAGAGGTTTGATCGGTCGGCGGTCGGTGTTTATTATGAAAACACACAAAGCTATAAGAAGAGACAAAAGTTGGATTTGATCTGAGTATCTGAGGGAGAAAAGAAAGTGCGAAATCTCCACTTGCACTTGTTGCTGTCATTATCACTACCAGTTTAGTTGGGTAGGTCTACTTTGGAAGACAATAGATCCGCTTTGCCAATTTGGAGCAAAGTCCTTAAAGAAAAGTGTGAATTTATTGAAATCTGTTTGTCCCTCTCGCGTCATATGCATGCAAATACTTTTAAGAGACGAAGAAAACAATAGGATGAAATGGCTCGAGGAGGAAAGCTGCTTTAGCTTCACCTCATCTTGCAAGGTCTTTGAATTGAATGCAATTTGGCATCAACTTCAGCCTCAGTAATTTTTTAGGGCTTGGGCTGGACCACTTACCAAACAATTTGCCACCCAGTTGTTTATATACACAGACGCATTATGCATGTAGTTATTGTGGGAATGATGATGATCATGATGATCTTCTTCCACTTGCCTCTTTCATCTCTCTCTGATGGAGTTACACACAAAGCTCAAGAGACTCTATTATTCCTGTGCTCTGCTGGTGTGGCTGTTTTTTTAGACAAAATGAATGCAAAAAAGGAGGAAAATAATGGGCCCAACCATCTTAATAAATAAACAAATGACACTTAATGAGACTGAAAATGTTAAGATGTATGGGCACACAAGACAAAACAAGGCTCAAGCCGAGCTTTGGAGACGGATGGACAGGTATATAAAACCTCCTATAAAAATTCTCTACGTTTTCTTCACACGATATCATTCTGGCTGAAATGAACATTGTTCATTTATTTTTATTATTTAGCAGAGCGAAAAATAATAAACTTTTGCTCATGCTCACACTCATTTCTCTTCTCTTCAGGAAAAGAAATTAGCTGTAATAGTTGAGATGTCGTGTAAGTTGCGTGTAATGCTTTTTAAATGGAGCTTTACACCTACCCACGAGAAAATAGCAACAAGAATAACAACGATTTTTTTACATTTTTAATGTCTGGTCTAGTCTTTTAGATTCATGTAGGTACATGCATACCTACCTAATTTACAATTGTAAGAAAGAAAAACTTTTGCATTTCTAAATTCTGACATTTCCATATAGGAAGTCTCCATTGTTCTCTCATTTCGGTTTGAGGAGTGAAATGAGTGAATGTTTGTATGTGTGTGTCTGTGAACCTCTGTGAGGATTTACTATTTACAAGATCTCTTAATGGTTAATTGCTTGCATTATAAGGTGTACTCCTTTTCTAACCATTAGTCACTCACTTGATTCTACTGCATGCAACGTAACCAAAAAAATCTTTTTACAACAAAGAGAACAGAAACACGAAAAAGGGCTTTTCTAAGGTTGGGCTTATCGCTGCATTTCATGGACTCCTCCATAATATTCAAATGAGAATTGCGTCGCGATCGCGAGTCAAAAACTCGTGTTGTGCTTTATTTGGTATTTTTGGCATTTTTTTAAGAAAAAAGAATCAAAGACACAGCCACACTGCCAACTGACAAGTCACACAGCTGCAAAAATGATATGACACTTTACAAGATTGTTGCATTTACGCAGCAGACGAAGAATTAAGTTTTACTTCATTGGAAAGTGGTGCATACAACAATGCAGCACAAGCGCCTTTCTTTTGAGTAAAAAAGGAATTTTTGGTTAAGGCCAAGCCTGATTTTTTTTCTTTTCACTCTATTTGACGGACAAATGGTTGCAACAATCAGAATAAAAGGAAAGACAAGCAATTCATTTCACGGGAAATTATTGTTTTGCGAATGTCAAGTCGTGTCGCGTTGCTTCTTTTAAGAAGAAATACACGCGTGATAGGAGGATGTAGTAGCTATTTTACACATCAGTTCATTATTGGTAAATAAGGTCACTGTAGGGACTGCGACTGCACAGAGGGACTGTTAATGGAGCGAGTTAATATTTATTGTCCTCAACCAACTCTGGTCAGGTAGGGAGCTACTACTCAAGTCAATAATATTTTGTAGGAAGGCAATCTTTTTGGAGTTTTATTGATCGACTTTATTCAGTCGTTGAATGGGGGTAGCCATCACCAAGCGTGCCTTGATGACTTTCCAATAAACCTCGTCTTCCAAGGTGAAGCAGTCCATTAACTCTGTAAGAAGATTGACACTCGCACAAAAGACTTGATTGCCCGCTGCGACATTTTTTCTAATATAAAAGGATGCTACGACTAACACTACTGTGTAGGAAGCAAGTAGCCAACAGCATTGCATTTCCAGTGCACACCACAAGTTTCGTGATATTCTATAGATGCAGATGTACAATCTATCAATAGCTATTTCTTTAGATTTTCTTCTTTTTTTTGTGAAAAATTTGTAAACTTCTCTTTCTCTCCATTTGACTTCTGGAATGAATAAAGGAAACGATGAAGTCAACCTTTTATTGTACTCATTCATGAAAATGGACCCACTCAAGTCAATAAAATTTTGGCGCAAACAAAGAAGATAAGGAATTGACAGGGAGTTTTTTCCAGAAATGTGAACAAAAAATTCACTCAATTGGGTTCGCTATCTTCTTTTCTCATTCACGTGAGTTACCGTTGTTTTGTGACCTCAAGCTGATAGAGCATGAGGCAGTTTAAATTTTTGAAGGTGTCCCTTCATCTCGATCATCATCCATCCATCGATTCTACTTATTCAGTATAAAAAGGCGAGCCATGAATTTTTTTTCAAAAGTCATGCATTCCCGTGCTTTTATTGATCCCAGTAAAATATTTCTAGGAAGATTCTTCTGTTCAAGTGAATCTTAATGGTGATGGGGCAATTGAGCGAAAAACGCGCAGGCATATTAGCTGGATCACTAGAGCTTAATGTTATTGGAAGGGAGGGTCCACAAGATTATTCCTTTCTTTTCCCTTACGTGGTTACAGCCTCCAGCGCTTTAAGTAGTCCGCAAGGGTCCCTTAGATTTTTCGGTTAACGTATGTTACGATTACGAGTTATCCCTGCTTCGTTGCTCATTTTGTACTTACGTGGAAAGTCATTTTCTGAAGTGACCAGGGCTCATTGCCTCTGACTCAAATGGTGTTAAGTCTCATGCTGCGCGTTGTGTGTTGTAGGGGCAGTTCCCTAATCAGCCTTTTCCTTCCAGGATTTATGTAATGTGTAACTGCTTTAGAAAAATGTTCCTTTAGATATATTTTACTCTACTGGAGACAAACATGGAAAGGGATGATGATACTTTAGAATTCTTTTTTAACAATACATCATTTTGTATGTTAAAAAGTGGCCTTTGTGTTTCTCAAGCTTAAGGACTTTCTTCCTTCTTAAATCTTGACTTGGATTTAATAAAGGGCCACTTGTTCGCGATCTTCAGGGAAACCAACTGCCGGGAGTGCACTTTTCTTATGCCCATTATTCCACCGTGTGAAGTTTAATCTTGGATAAGTTGGGAAGAAATCTCAATGTGATCTGCTGCCTTCGAGAATACGTCTGACCATGACCACATGTATTCAGAATGTGTGACGTCGGCCTATTTAGCTTTATTTATGTAACCATTTTACCCACCTTTTCCCCATTCTTACAAATTTTTTACTTGACGAACGCACAATGAGAGAGTAACATGTTGACTTCTCTTACACTCATCCGATCCGACTCTATTGTCATGCGGAGAATTTTTCAAACTACTTATTCCCACATGCTTATTTTTTGATGATCATCAAGAGGATTTGTGATCATTACTAGTATTATTGTTATGATATTTTCATTTCCCTCCAAAAAAATCTTAAGATGTCTTGCATTAGTAGTCCTCAAAACTTTTCGAAATATTTACGTATCATCCCCAAAATTAACAAGTTTATGCGAAAAATTACTGACCCATATTTAACACGAAAACAAAACAATAACCCAAACCAAGCCTTAAACCACACAACTTTTAAACAATGGACTTGTGATTGTTCACAGCACCGCTCTAAATTCTTCTTAACCAACAAATTCGAATGGGAACATTATTCAAAATTCAAATTATCTTTTTTTTGCACTTTAATATTTCATCTTCAACTGAATAATTACAAAGACACAACACAACTACACCGTATCACAGGTGTAGAAAACGGTAATTTTACAATTTACGTATTCATTCTTCATTTTAAAGTTTCATTGGACGTGCTAATTACTATAAGTCTTGGTACGTTTAAATCAACTGCTTTTTCTCCATGTTTGGTAAAAGATCCTCTAGATTTTTAAAGTAAAAAACCATTTAAAACGGTGAGAAGAGTAAAGCATGTTAATTTCTTTTTTTGCTTGTTGTGGTAAGTTTGTACGCTTATCTTAATCTGACTGGGTACATTTATTTATGACGAAACTCTGTAACATACCTTTAAAAAGTTTAGACTGACGATGAAATCACAATTGTACTTACAAGTGGTGACGTAGTGGCAGGCAGGCTTTCTGGGATTTACCTAGATCTGAAAATGAAGTCAGAATGATAATAAAAAGGAAAATGAAGACATTAGTTTAAAAGTCCTTGTCATAATAGCCGTTGCTGAATATTCCCTCATGCTCACATCAGCTCAGCATCTTAATTTACAATTGGAAGTGTTATGCATGTAGCGTGGAGGACAACAATAAGTCGTAAAAAGAGAACGAATTGAGTTTTGGTTTGACTTGTACATAACAATAATAATATGATCTTTTTGTAAATTTTAATGCAAGCATTTTCAAACTGAGAGTCTTGTCTGGAGAAACGAGAAGACTGCTTTGGGTGTCATCGTTTATATTATTTGATGTCAGATTCGAATCATAAAAATCAGAATGCTTTTATTTACGCTGAATATTGCAAAATGAAAGTTATTCATTATTCGTGTCATGGCTGAATCCATCATTCAATTTAAGCCTTCGTTTAAACCTTAAGCTTCCAGAAAACCATAAAAATTCTAATATTCAATTTACTCAACAGTTTAAAATTACTTTTATCTGTATTTACGCTACCACATAGAAGATCTTCACGATAACTTTGGGTAATAACTATAAATGCCCTTAATAGTGGCATGAGTATGACTACCATAACCATTAGATTATACGCCATCAATCTATCTCCGCCATTAATCTCCAACTACTATTTCCACTGAAATCATAAATGCGTCAGATGAAGGTGTATAAATAGACGTGCTCAACGTTATATGATTATGCTCAATGTTTTTGGGATTAGCAGGTGGTATTATTAGTGCCAGTGCCCCTATGAAAATTGTTTCTCTGTTTCAAGGAGAAAACAATGTTTATTTTCAAAAGACAATTAATTTGTGATATCATGCACAATGTCCAGCATACACAAATAATAATAATGATTATTAGACACTAAAATTACATTAGTTGACTCGTGTCGTGTCATCTTTGTCTTGTCGTGTTAGAATTTATTTTCAAAGGGTTGCTCAACCAGCACACAATCCATTAGTGGAGGACCCGGGCTCACCTGGATTTTTCGCCATTAGGGAATGGAAAGCGTTGAACCATATGGCTTCATGGATTCTTATTTTGCTTTACAAGTTTATCAGGAAAGCTCATCTCTCTGACACTTTAAATGTGTGTACTTGCTGTGTGTGCAATGCATAATTGAATGGTGGGTGGCATCATAGGCCATGGCATTTATTTGTTTCCATCGTGGCCTTTATGACAATGAGAGACAATGGTTTTATGGCTAGTTTGAGTTCGGCAGAAAAAAATTCGTTGAGCCAGGACAGGAGTAGCTGCTTTGAGATGTCACAAAAACAAGTTTAATTGTCTCCTCTTTAAACAAATTGTCCCGTGAATCCTGTCTTCCTAATTTACAACTTGACAAAAACTGAATGAGGGAGAGAGAGTCATAGAGCCATAATGTGTTTTTTCTACTGATTATGGTTTTTTGTAGGAAAAAATTATGAATTCCTCATTGTTTTCCATTTTTTACGAAAGGATTGTTGCTGTTATTGTTCAAGTTCAATGTGAAACTATGATTCCTTCTCATTTCAGTTTTGTTGTATTAATCAACATGACATGAAATCTTTGCTTGGCCTAATCTGACAAGGATCATGCATCTCATTTGAATAACGCTGGTAAATACCAGTAGATGATTATAATCATGTTTTTGTATTGTCATTCTCTATTCAAATGTGTCTCATGGTCTTTGTCATTGATCCTTTAAGACATTTTTTTATTTTCGTTTTTTGGAGATAGCAATAAGTCATGCCGCCACAAGGAAATCACATCGGCTGTCATTTGTATGAGCACAAAAATATGCTCATGGTTTGATCTCAGTATTAATTTTTGTTTTGTATGGAGGATAATATCGGAATTAGCTAGGCGTGATTTGGTATGCACTCTCTCTTAAAATGCACCACTACCCTAGAAAATCGTATCCTCCCTCGCCTTTGTCTAATCCGCTGCTTATGCATTCATGCATTTTATGAAAATCAAAAGCAGATTTAAATTCCTCGTGAATGAATGAAATTGGACAGGACAGTTCTCCTGAACCAATCCACTTTTTTTAAAAGAAAGAAATCGTGTCATTGTTATCCACTCAATACTTATATGATCCGCGTGGCGTGTCAATATTAAGGCATACATAAGGCCACCTTTAAGACTTAAGGCGATAATAATATGAAACGAAAAAGGTTACATATTTTGATGAGGCAAACAATGCAAAAGATCTGATAAGAAGAATTAGAAGGAAAAAAAGTGTCTTTTGTGTGGTGATATGATGACGAAGGAAACGATGAGGCGCTTATAAGGAAGGTGGTGGTGGTGGTAATGGTAATAGTGGTTTTTAGCAGTAATACGGATTGAAACTCATACGGAGATCATTTGTCAAGAGAAGCCATAAGGTTATAGGATGTTCTTTGTGTCCTCCTGTTGTGATATTTTCTAGGTTGAGCTTTTGAACACAACACCTGACCATCCATAAGACGTGGAGGGATATGCTTGTCATAGATCACAAAAACAGAGAATTAAGCAGCTTTTCTTTAAAGCACGCTTTTGTCAGGGAATGATACGCTTATTATTAGTACGCATTTTTTAAAGATATGATGAGAATGACGATGATTACACATTCATTTCCCTCTAATCCGTAGTGCAGTGCAGTGTCAGATGGCAATTGGAAAAATAAAATGTAGGTAATTTCACTCAAGGCGTCCACAACAAAATATAAAGGATTGACAAATGTTTGACGAATTGTGGCCTTCCCCCTCCGACTTTAGTACAAATGAATGGGCAAAGTAAGCCAGATAGCTAGTGGGCAAGCTAAAATGCAATTGTTAGATTTGATATGATACATCGCTTCGATGAGATCAGAATAGACTCAAAGACAGCGGGGACATTTTTTCTTGTGAGTGACTGAATCTTCTTCTGAAATCATGGTGAGACTCGCTTTGTTTCATTCTTGAAAAGAGACAAGGAACACGGAGGGTGGTACCGTGACATTGCTGAAATTAAACAAAAGTATGCATACATTATGATTCATGCAGAATTTTAGAGGAATCTCTTGCATTTCCATTGCAACTGAGACAAATGAACAAGATGTGAAATTAGTGATTGTCAATGGCAAATTGATGAGATGAGAAAAAAAATTCGTAGAACTAACTAGATATAACAGGTAGTTATAATTTTGTTCTTTATTTTTTGTTATAGAACCTAATTACCCGGACATCGGAGTACTTATTCGAAGCCACAAACGGTCAAACATACTTCCGTCAGGTATCCATTCTTCTTCCCTCCAACTGGGCAAATTCTAACTGTACCGGAGACGCATCATCACCTATTGTTGATCGTCACTCGTATCAACAATTCAATCAGGAAGTCGTATCAACCGCAACCTATCAAACAACCAACTCTGCTGACATCCAAGTGACGGCTGACCACCCGGTCTACATTGATAAACCATGGAGTAAGCTTCCATTTTTACGTGGTTTAAAAGTTTGGATATTGCTCGTTCTGAGGTGTCTCTAAAACTATTCCTCTTGTATTTTTGTGAACGTTTTAGCACTTCAATACGGTCCTTGTGGCGTGCCAGGCAAGAAGATTTCCATTCCAATCTCTTTTGTTACAGAAGATGAAGGGAGTGATGCCAATCCGGACAGCTTGCGAGGTCAGTTCCCAATACCTTTTGTTTTTTTTCTAATGAAAAGGGTAACACCTTTTCAGTATAAGTAGATAAGGATCGCAGCTCGTGGACGCTCTACATCACTTCACGCTTAAACTCGAACGACAAGACAAGTCTGATCTAAATCAGTCTTGACATTTCTTCGTGTTTCACTTTAATTTAATTATAGCTTCCGTAAATTAAGTGCATGCAGCACCAACATGGCGTATTCTCTGGATAGAATGCATTTTAACTCGATGAATTATGAGATGAGCTATCAGCCTTGAACGCAGGTGTGCTTTGTTGAAATATTTTGAGTATAAAAAGTACTTTTCGATATCAAAATTACATATTTGATTTTTTTAGACATTGTAAAGAAATATAAAATAACTTTTAAAATGTCCATGCTGGGCGATTGTTCAAAACTTGCGTGTATTTCCAATCTAAATCTTCTCAAGTGTAGGTAGGTGCTTTTCCTTCCTTCCATAAATATATCCTGACCACCACTACCCCATCATGGTATGATGATCATGATGCATCCTATTCATCATAAAGAAACCGCAGAGATGAGTTGAGTTGAGAGTTGAGATGAGGAGGTGAGTACAGTGTAGGCAAGGAGGGAGGAATAGAAGATGCAACAGCAGAAGAATAGAGAAAGAACATACGATAAAATACCTAGAAGATTTTGATTATCATGCGTTCACTTTTTTTGTTTCTTGTGTACGCTATGCTTTTATTCCTCGAAAACGAAGTGAATCTTGGACACAGCAGGCGTTGAAAGGGGCACCCTGACGTGAATTCCCTATTAAATCATGAATTTGCGTCGACATTTATCATTTTGTAACCAACCTTAAAATGACCAATTTTACAGCATGTGGTCGTATGCGTATTTACTACAACAAGAAGAAATATGGAATACTAAAAAACACATTTTTTTCTCCATAATGCACTCATACTTTTTTCATCAAAGAAATATCATTTCTTGGAGGATGTACAACCCCTCAGACTTAAAACCACACTAAAAACCTTCAACTCGAATGAAATCGTGGGATTTTTGTAGAAAGTCATTGCATCACATCCTGATTTTTTTAATCGCAGAAAGAATGATAATAATTTATTAATCTGTTATTATTCCTAATTTGTAGGAAAGGCAATCTCTCATTTGAAAAAAAATGCATTCCATCTCGCCAATTTCTCTCATACTTAAATACACTTTTTTATTTCTCAGAAGTCCTCGCTATTCACCCTCAAAGGAATTTTTATTCGCAAAAATTCCCCAACCTTGTCTCGCCTTCAATCCAATCCACTCCCGAACATTACTCTTCTCATTCCTTTTGGCATTTATAATGACTCGCGATTAAGCAGAGAGATTTCAATTTTGTTTATTGAAACGAGCATCAAGACGAAAGGCGACAAGTTGAAATTCGAACGCTCCCACTTTTCTCTGAGAAACAAGACAAGTTGGAAGTATTCATTTCATCACATCACATAATCACATTCCTTCGTTTACAATCTAATCCAATTCAAATTCATTCATTTCAATTTTCAAAAGGAAGACAAGACAAAACAAGAGTAGTCATTCCTTTGCTTGCAAAGGAATAAAGTTTGAAGAGAGGAGTTAACCAACTATTTTTAGAGCCATGGGAACCAATGGTTCTTATGTGATCACTAATGTCGTCCGTCTGTCTGTCAG
>JAHZMX010004232.1:0-10538 GCA_027743895.1 Seira musarum
TTTTGACATAATAATACAGATACAAAATAAAAAATATATGTACGACCAATCCAGCGCGTAATAATAGATCATTTGGGCACAACAACAGCAAAATCACTTTCAATCTTCACAACACGGTAAAGCAACGAAGACACGTCTGTCCTGGCAATTCGCTTACTACAACAGTGTAATGGATAAAGCAATATCTTCGGCTCCTATTCTACTTTTTTTAAATCAAATTTTGAGTTTGAGACATATTTTTTGGTTTCACGTGATTTTCACAGCATTTAAAATAGAGAGATAGCAAAAAATAGCGGCACAATATATATATTCCGTTTTCAATTATAATTATGCGTTTTAAAGGCTGAAGGACCAGAAAACGAAAGACTAGTTCTACAAACACATGATTCATTTTTCGTTTGTTGAAAAACTTACACTCTCCGGTTTTTGTTGTACCTTCATTCTTCATAATAATTTTTACACTTTAAGAGACACAAATATTTTATCGAATTTGAGAATAATCATAATAAAAAAATAAAACGTACCATTTTATATTAGACGTTTTTACCAATTTATCTAAAATTTCGAAAGGAAAAATTAAGCTGAAACAGTTTCAACCATGCTTTTCTTAATTATTTCTCCAAAGTTTTCTGATAGGCCATCCTCATCTGATGAACTTTTCTCCGCTTCGCCTTCTGCATTATTAGTACCCTTGTTATTGCTGTCGACATCTACTCGGCTCGCTGGTTGAAAAGTTTTGCAAGGTGGGAGCTTCCCATTTTCTCCGTTAACTAGTTGATCATTTTGATCCAGGTCGGTATAAGGCTCCAACTTTCCATATTGATCCATGGCAAGGTTACCATAGCCTGGAAGGATGTGTGGTGCAGAACTGTCCATTAAATTAGCGTTCCCTCCACCTTGCTGGAATACGACTTGCTGCTGATGGCATACAGGTTGCTGTTGAGTCGTTACATTCATGTGAAGCTGCTGCTGATTAGATGATGTGTATATGCAACTGCTTGGAATGCCACCAGTATGATACCCATTGATAAAATCTGAAGGTTTTGTGGAGTAAATGTCCTGAGGAGGTAGACTGCCCATTGGAAACTGTTGTTGAGGATCAAGTTGTCTAGGCCCGGCCCCATAAGAACTTTGATGATTGTGCTGCTGCTGTTGTTGGTACGTTTGTTGCTGATGGCCCATTTGATTAGCTGTGCTATTGTGCCCATGATAATCCGTGTGAAGTTGATTTGACGCATGAGTGACATTAAAGTAGTCGGATTCAGGATACAAGTTTGCCGTGTGTTGAGACTGTTGTTGATTCCCTTGAAAGTTTATTCCCCCTATTTGGTTCACCGTATGCATGGGTTGTTGGAAGCGGTTAATAGCATCACCGCTTTCATTGGAAAAATCATCGCTATTCTCGGAATAAGAGTCTTCCCGAAAGGTGGAATACAAATCCAGGGAATCCTCCCGTGAACGCAGTTCTTCATGCGGTGCAAATCCGTGGTCCCCAACTGTCGGTGCGGCAACAGAATTGATACCATCCATGCTGATCGGTGGACGAGATCCATAGTGAACGTTTGTAAAGCTGCCAGCGTTGACACATGACTCCACCTCAATGCCTACGTTAAAAGAAACTTCTCGAACGAGATTACCATTGTATTTGTATTGAACACTGCTTTCCTGCTGCTGCTGCTGTTGTTGTTGTCGACCAGAAACGATAGTGGATGAGTTGTCTGGCGACTTATAGTACCCTCTGGAAGGGTCGCTTGGAATGATCTCATTGCCCCAATGAAGAGATTGTTGCTGTGGTTGAGGACAGTGCGTTGGTGTTTTCAGTTGCTGTTGTTGAATATGGTGATGGGGTGTCGGTGTTGCTGTCATCATGTAATTTGTTGAATCTTGTTGGCCACCGTTGTGAAGCATCGTGTGGGGTGTATGATGTGGTGGAGGGTGGTGGTGATGCATAGAATTTTGTATGATTTGAGAGCGGAGGGATGCATGGGTCCCGTTGAGACTACCGGCCATCTACCGACCAGAAACGAGAAATCCGCGGTTACCATCAGAATGTTCCATCGAAGATCAGAGCAGAAGAATTTTTTTTTGAAACTACTCCGTGAGTGACTGAGAGAGAGACTAGAAGACTCTTCATCATACCTGATCATTATGCTTCTTCTCCAGCTCGATACGCATTAGGGTATGGATAAAATGAGTGCGGACTCTCATCGGATTAAACTCTATTCTGCCATTCTGATTGCCACATCCATCCTTGGTGCAGCCGCACGGAAAGCTTTGACGATCCACCTATTATGTAAAAATATGTACATTAAAACACACGCGATATACAACAGTCCATTTCATTTTCAAATCTCTTTTAATTAAATTAATTTTGACTCCTATGACTTAATGTGATTAGGGATTCGGTCCAAGTCGGAATCGCTCTCCTCCTCTACGCTATCGCTTTCATCACTCTCCTGGACCTGTGCATTAGGGGGAGGCAAAACTTCTTCCTCGTTCAGGGCCAAGTCATCCGGTGGGGGAGAGGGTTGTGGTTGGCTTTGGTCTAAAGATTGCTGCCTCATTTTTACTAGCATTTGCTTATGGAGTCGTCGCTGTTCCTGTGCATGCTCTTGAAGAGAAAATTTACGGACAAAGGCATGCCTGTTGACATAGGACATAGCAAAAGGAGTCGTTATTAGTATTTCTGTAAAGGAGCTCATACACAGATATTTGTTTGTTTTGAAGCTTATTAGTAGTTTTTTGAACGATACTATAAGCTACTCACCTTGAAGACATTCCAAGAGTTGATCCACCCTATTCAAACAGAAGGAATTACAAAATTTTCAATATACATTACGTTTTTACTTTCTCTGGTTGCATAATAGGACGGCCATTTACAAAGAATATTTTGTCTTTACCTGTGACGGAACACATGTAAACCCTTGAGCCCTTGGGAAATAGAACACCGTTACCCCCTCGAACTGTATACCTCTTCTTTTCCTTTTGGGCTGCAAACATTCATCTAAATCAGTACTGTCCGATCTCCTCTTCAACGAGCTCTTGACGGATGGCACAGTTTTGGGTGGAGAGTGGGGTGGATTTGGGATTCTGCCATTGAGTTGATTTCCGTCGACATTGTTTGAAGTATTGGCTACTACTGACGAATCAGAATTGATTAGCAAAGACACTGGGAGAGAAAGTTCTTGAAGTGTCTCACTTTTCCCCTCAATGTTATTATTGTTATGGTTGACGGCAAGAAAATCTGACGCTGATAATGATGTTGAAGGCGTCATTACAATGGGTGTCGATGCTGTAGTTGGTAGCGGTGGCATTGCCTGCGTAGTTTCGAACCCATTACAATTAGAGATAGCGAAAGAATTAGCACCAGCGGATGTAGATGGGGACCTTGACACAGTTCCATTCGTTTCCTCAATAAGTCCTTGGAGCAGTCCTCCATCATCTTTCCACTCTAGCAGAGTTTTATTATCTGATGGACATAAGGAAATGTTCAGGCTTGTCTCAAGTGTTTCCACAACTGGTGTCGTTGTACCAAGAAGACTATCATCTTCATGAATGACATGCTGCAAAGATTGCGTTTCCTCATCGGTTACATTAGATCCCACAGGTTTGTTTGTCGGCGTGGATCCAGCAATCTTTTCTTCTGGGAAAGGCAAAGAATCGGATGAGAGCACATCCAGTGGCAAGTTAAGAGGTTCACTTGTACTTTTGCTTGAAGACGTTGTGGATGTATTGTTTTGAACATTGACCATTTCCAACGTTCCTCCATTCGACATAAAGAGAGCATCAGACGAGGACTGAGTTTCTTCGTCGAGTGCTGCAATTTCAGGAGGAATCACCGATTCCAAAATTGGACCGACAATATTGGTGGTGGTGTTGGTTGTGGAGTCGAGGCTTGTTGTTGTACCAGATCCAGCGGTACATTTTGTCTCAGATGTGGAAGTAATAGGGATGAGGGAATCCTTGCAACTTTCAGGGACATCCTCCGCACCCATTTGTGTTGCAGGTGAACTATTGTTACTGTTCAATATGATGGCAGCTTCGGGGTAAAAGTTAGACTCGGACTCGTTTTGAAGATGAATGGAAGAACACAATAAAGGACGTGGGCTGCATGAGTCTTGATCAATGTAACTGCTGCTGCTATTGCTCTTGGGAGATGGAACAGGAGAGGTGGACAAAGGAATACTTTGTAATGCTTTTAGAGTATTTTTTATTTTGGAAATATTCAGACTTGCTTTTATTGACGGGTCTTTCATTTTCGAAGCTGCTTCCGAGCCAGTCTTATTACTACTTTTTGACTTATCGCCAGCAGTAGGAAGAAAGATAGTGGTAACGCCAGGCCGTTTCATGGCACCTCCACCACCTTTACTCAAGTCACTTTCCATTGAAGCCGGCATTTTTGGTGACGGAGCTAACTCAGTATTTCCTGATAACGAATTTCCTTCGGGCGAAAGCTGCGTATCAAATTTCAGCTTTGGGTTTGATGCAGGAATGGAGGGCTCATTCCCAGCACCTGCACTTTCAAGTCTTTCTTGCTTTATAGGCTCTTCTGTCTTTACAGTTTCATTTGCGGTGGTAGAGAACCTCAAAGTCAATTGACAATCGCTCCCTTCCTCCGATAGCTTCTCTTCTACAGATGCGCATGCACCATTTGACGATGAAGGCAGAGCTTTCCCGCTCGCTTCGGCACTTGTACTCGTTTCAACACAGGAAACAATAGAATTCATGACGCTACTAATTCCAGGATCTATACTTCCCGATAAATGAACTTCACTGTCATCATTGTTGCCGCTGCTACTAGCCGATAAAGCACACAATAAGCTGTCTTTTTCTTCGTAAACAACAACAACAACACTATCCTCCAATATTACCTCCTTGGGTGGCACTTCCATTCCACGGCGGCAGGTTTCCCTGAAACAACTTCTGCGCAAGCTTTTTTGTTCCGTTCCCTCGATATCTTACGAAAATGTCAATAAGTTCCTTCCTAACTAAACTTTAACTAGTATTGCAGTAATAAATGTAGTGTTTCGATAAAGTACGAATTATTATTGCGACATTTTTAGGTAAAAGTACACCAAAGGCAGTAGTGAAGTTCATTGTAAACTTTCACCTTCTCCTTCCGACTTTTGTCTTGTCTTCAGTAATATCAATATCAGTAACGCTTTAGTGCTATCAGTGTAGCAGTGTTCCGACTTCCAACACAATTTTTTTTCCAAGGGTTAGATTGGAAAGGAATCCCTTTTCATTTTCAAGTTAATTTTCGATGCAGAACGCGGACGCAATGTAATAAAAGGAGACCTAGCACCTGGTGCTTTTGCAACGAATCACTCAATTTGTTCTTCGCCACCGACGTTTCTACCGGTCATATCTATCTCCTCTTGTTTTCATCCGGAGAGAGGAGAACCAGAGAAGCACAAGTGTGTTCCTCATTCACGACACACGACAGCTTGCACGTACGTATCGATCCTTCGTGGCAGTCCAAATATTTTTCCGTTAGTAGCAACTAGCAAGTAGCGTTGTTGCCAGACGAGTGGCTTGTGAAAAGAGCTTTCACTCCACTTTATCCAACCTGGTCTCTGGTCCCGATGATGATTGTTCTACAGGAGGAGTGAAGTGAGCTAACCGCATAGCCACCAACACCACAAGTGGGTTCAAGGCGATTGCGATTACCTTTCTCTTTCAGTCAGTCAGCACAGCACCACCACCAAAAAGTTTTCACAGGAAAGGCTGCGCGCTCCGCTTGTGGTATCCAAAATGAAGTACTTTCTGACGCTTTTATGATGAAATTTTTCCCCAAAATGCTCTTTTCAAATACTAATTTAATACCTCCAAGGAACTTTTTAAAAGGCTTCTAGACGATCCTTTATTACGAAGTTTACTTTCCCTTGTCACAAACAAGGAGTACCCAACGCGCAACGGTGTGCTGATAGTTCTGAAGTAAAACGGTCTTCAATCGTTTAAACCAACTGACTCTCTTTAATCTTGATATTCCGATTATAAGAACATGAACGCTGAATAATACTAATAACGCTTTCCACTGTCCTGCGATGAACTGCTGATCTGTAACAAATAATATTTTAATAGAAATTAAAACAAAATTCGAAATGTCTTTTGTTTATCTATTTTCTATCTCCTATCAGCTGCCTTTGAAATTATGTCGTTTACAACACACTTTACAACTTTACACACACACTCATAAAAATATTGTGACGGACTGCAAAATACGGTTATGGCTTTCAAGCAAATAGATTGATAACCCTGTTTTGTTTTCGTTAGGTGATGGGCAACTTGCGACAAGCTTTTTACTCGCAAGTTACTTCTTGTCGGACACACGGGGAAAGCCTTTTATCGTTTCACCATTATATAATGAGCGTCGAGCTTGGCGTGGGTGTGAGTGTGAAAGGAAGAAAGCATTGCAATGCTGATGGATGGAAAATGAATGAATGTTGCGTTGCGTTGGTGGAAATTGGAATGCGAATGGAGTGAGGAAGCGCAAGCTGCCAGGTTGTATGCATTTTTTATGTTTGTAATTTTGTAGTCGTTGAAAGGAAATGCATGATGGTGATTTTGGTGATGACTATCATAGTGACTGCTGACTGGAATGATGAGCTTCAATATTTAAGTCCTGTTTACAAGTATGTATATCATGTACGTATTCTCATCTCCTTCTTGTTTACAAAACTAAAGCTCAAAAGGATTTATGAATCTCTGGATCCGATAGAGGAGAAAAAGTTCTTTGACATTCTAGATACCAGCTAGCAACCTGATCGTTAGTCCTCCACAGAGGTGACATTCACGTCTCCACTGACATTAGGTCCTTAAAAAGCAGCCAACGGAATTTAATGCCTGACATTGCCATATCATTATCCCTAACTTGATAGGATAATATGTATCTGTAATATCTGCATGTATTCAATATGAACAAATTCAACACAAGAATTATTGTACCTCAAATGAGATAATTACGTCAAATATATTATGTTAATGGAAAATCAAACAAAAAGTTCTCCAACATACTTATTATATTGTATTCCTCAATGTTCATTTCACTTTTAGTTGATTATTTAGGGATAGTTAACAGAACTATTTTAGCAAAATTAGTGAGACTCCAAAGTTGTGGAACCATATTTACGCATTTATGCTTAACTTAACCATTCAATTTCTACCCATCCCATTCCTACTATTCAACATAGTGCGTATCATTATCATTTTTACCTTTTCGCGTGCTTATCCAACATTTTTTCGGAATGGAATTTTCTCTCCAAATAATATGAGAAGTTTTTTTTTGTATAAAAAACTTTCTCTTGTTTTCTCTTTTGTTTCAATAATCACTTGATTATATCAAGTAATATAAAGATAAAAGGGTAAAACGAATTATGAGCACACAAGTCAAAACTTATACACGCATACAAGACTAAACTGAAACAGAAAAAGTCCACCCCCTTTCCACAGGAAAACTGAAATTGACCACGAGTACTGTACCAGTACCTATCAGAGGATGTATGTATTGAATGGCACTTACAAAGTCACACTTGTAGAATCGTCCAATTTCGAGTCTTTAATGAAATGCTTGCTTGGCTCGCAAAGTAAATGTTTTAAGGATTTTCTGGAGTTGGACGATAATTAAAGCGTTGAAACTTGAGCAAATGTTTTTTTTCTTGGAAAGGCAACAAAAACAGCTTTATCCGATTGCCAAATGATGATTTCATAACCATTTCATTTACTAGGAAATTCATTATCCCCATAAATTTTTCAGAAGTATGTACCGGCATTGTGTTAATTTAGCTTTTGCTTACGCCCAAGACAATTTCTTAATTTTTTATTGCAATAAGGAACGCACATGGTATGTCAAATCTGACGTTCTCATTCTCAAAGTTTACTATTGTTCATTAGGCACTGAATACATCTTAAAACTACATAATATAAAAAAACTTTTACTTTGTGCGGTTTTTATAGCTGATGCAATTATTTAAATTTTCATTAATGATTTTCCTTCTATCCAATTTTATGCTAATTTAGAGGAAGCGTACCATGTGCCTAATAAAAGTCTAAAACAGTTTTGTTCTACCTTTAGACATGCTCATGATCCAATGTCAAATGTATCAAGTTAGTATCGAAAGTTTACATTCATCATTTGACATTCAAAAGAGGACAGACTAAAAACTCCGATTATCTACTAATATTTTAGTTTTCTTTCGTCCAAAATACACATATATTATCATATTGCTATCTTTCTACCTACCTGTACCGGCTAAAAATCGCATAAAGTCAAGGAGTCATTTTAGAGAAGCACATGCCAATCAAAATGAAGTTCTCAAATGAACTAGCGTCCATTTAAAAATTCATGCATCTAGCCGGTCTATGCTTGTCCATGCGTATCCATCTCCTCTATTTTGAAATGTGTATTTAAAGTCATAAAAACTTGTTACGGATCTCTCGATTTTTTTTTTTTTCACGAGAAACTGAGATTACTCTTATTCCTATACAAGTTCGGCGAAATCATAGTCGTATACAAACAAAAAAGGGAGTAAATGTGGATAGATGGTTAGATGACTGGATTTGTATAAGCATTAAATGAAGGACAGGAGTTTGTCCATGGAATACTGATTAAAAATATAGGTATTGTACATGATTGGGAATGGGTTCTGCCCATGCCTGTGTTGCCGTTGCTTGCATGCCTGTCGCAGTGAGTTAAGGTTGTTTAATACCTATTCCATCTCGCACAAGGATATATTAAGTACATATGTAGTGATTGCCTACATTTGAGCTTTATTCTTCGTTGTATAATTGATGCCTGGGTAGAAATGGGCAAGAGTTTGGTTTTGGATATTGATATTATGATAATGACGGGATTTCTATGTACATATTTATAACTTCATGCGCATAATTATATGGAATAAATGTACCTATCTATCTCTGTGCACTTTTTCTCCTTCATCATATCATCATCCTACGTGTTCTCATATAATTCTTTTTTTCTTTCTTTTAGTGCAAAGTGAAACAACCGCAGCGTTAGACATTTGGAATCACAAGTTATTACGGCACACGGATATTACAGCATTTTTGCGTTTTTGCCTTTGCTACTTCATTTCTTAGTAGAAATGGGCAAGAGTTTGGTTTTGGATATTGATATTATGATAATGACGGGATTTCTATGTACATATTTATAACTTCATGTGCATAATTATATGGAATAAATGTACCTATCTATCTCTGTGCACTTTTTCTCCTTCATCATACCATCATCCTACGTGTTCTCATATAATTCTTTTTTGTCTTTCTTTTAGTGCAAAGTGAAACAACCGCCGCGTTAGACATTTGGAATCACAAGTTATTACGGCACACGGATATTACAGCATTTTTGCGTTTTTGCCTTTGCTACTTCATTTCTTGTCGAATATCAGAGTGTTCTACGATGCCCTTGATCCAATAATACAATTTTTTAGCCGAGTAAAGCCAAAAAGAATATAACCGTTGCTACTCCTGCCATGAAGTGAAGTAAGTAGGAGTAGCCAAGTAGCAAGTAAATAGTAAAAAAAAAGGCAGTAGCAAAAGAAGCAGCAGCTGAATTGTGTGATGATGATGCTTCGATATTTTCAAGAACGTTTTTTGCATCGCTCACCATTTGCTTGCTTCGTGGTTCTGATAACATAAACAGAAGCTGTTGCTTTGTTTCTTTCTGCTATTTTTGTTAGGTTCGCTTTGCCGTTTGACGGTAAGCTGGTTAAATCTGTTTGTGTTCATGCTTACAAAAAGGCAGTTTGTTGGGACGAAGTTTCAACATGTGTCATTCCACTACTATAATATAATATAGTACCACTCAAAATATACAGTTGTATCTATATCAGTTTTGCTTGCTTTCAAAAAATTTAAACGCTGTAATATTGTCAATTTTGTTTGTACTAAAAGTACAAGAAAATATTTACAGTAATTGAATGAAAACGCAAAGAAATAATTTCAGGCAAAGTATATATACCACTTTGCGCGAAAAAAAAAATCCAAAGCACCCATACATTGATACATTGTTTTAAAAAGTTTAAGAACAACAGTTATCAAATTTGATTTTTGGGACTGATCATTCTACATTCCATTCAATACAATCTTTGATTCATAAGGAATCACGACTAAGCGATTAAATATTTTTAAAAGTTCAGAAAGCGATACTATTTTAAGGAAACATTCTTACTGTAATGGCATTACTGAATTTAAAAATGTATTTGAAATTCTTCTTGAAATATTATGATCTTGCAAATAATAATAATGATATCGTACTCATTTCTTCATATTTATGCACGAAAGGATGTTTTCATTTTGTTTCGGTATTTTTGCTTGATATCATGCGTGCATTTTTCACCTGCAAATTTTAGTCCATAAAATTATAAGCCATTACATTGCAGTTTTGAACTGCATTGAAAAATCTTGTTCGTATTCATATGTACATTACTTTAGTTTAGGTACACAAATGACCTATGAATTATATAGTTTTTTAGGTATCTTTTTTGTCCTTTCGATTCAGTGTTACAACTGAACGGCAACTG
>JAHZMX010004233.1:0-10944 GCA_027743895.1 Seira musarum
ATGAGAAATTCTCAAAGTTGTAAACTACAATGAATGAGGGCATCATGCAACGTGTTTATTATATTTCTTTAAACAATCGTTGCTAAAAGCGTGTCACTACAATCCAGCAGTTTTCCCAATTTAATATGACACGTTTCATACCAAAGTGCAACAGAATGAGGTTGCTGTAAGCAAAGAATAAGGGTAAGTACATTTTTGTTAACATGCAGCTTTGGTGCTAATACGTTAATGGAATTTCCCAGAGAAATATTCATTTTCATGAATCAGGAACAAAATTGATTGCTCCTGCCACGATGCATTTTTATTATATTTTAGCAAAAGAACGATGGCGCCTTTCTAAAAATAGTAATTCCTTTTGTAAACCTTTATAGCCAAAGTACATAGATGACTTTGATATCGATACGCATGAAGTGGTAATAATTTGTTAGTCTCCAAGCCCCAGTGGCCTGGAGTGGTGTTTACGTCACTCTGAAAATGCTAATTTGCTACCATTAATTGACGTCTTCTGCACTTCCCCATTTCCGGCACACACGCACGGAAACATTCCGTCGAAAATATGCCACTCTCCTTAAATGATTTTGAAGAAAAATGAGTTTAAGGGAAAAAGTCAAAGTGTTTTGAGACTCCCAGTCACGAACATGAAAACAAACGAGTGCATGCATCCTTTGATATTTAATTAATCCATTCACTTCGAAATTGTAGTCCATATATTTTCCAAGAAACATCAAATAAACTGCTTTGAAGAAGAATGTCCTTCAGGGAAATCAAAAATATTCAACTAACCAGCCAGTCTCTTAGAGGGCAAATCCATTAAGAATTGTACATTTTAGCCGATTCGATTGATGAGATGAGATGTAATTTACATATAAAATGATGCTTGATGGAGAGGAACTACAAAGACAAATCACCTTGCCATTTAATAACGCTTAAAAGTTTTTGCATATTGCCCCATTTTGGATAGACTTCCAGGCTCAAGGCTCAGGTATGCACTATGCACTACTGCCCTGGAATGTTGTGTACTATTTGCCAAGGAGAGCATCACAGGTGTGGGAAAAGCAATTACAGGCTTCGTGCGAGTTTTCCTTTGCGTCTTTTTACTACATGGCGCGAATTCATCATAACTATAACATTATCATCTCTTTCATCTTAATCTGAAAAGTTACAAACTTTTTCTTCTTTTTTTTCGAAACTTTTTTTATTTCGTCAAGCAAGTGGAATCTTGCCACGTTTTCCAAGTGATTTATAACTTTGCATGAGTTGCATATGGGCTCAGCATGAATCTTCCGTCGGAGTTTGGTTTGCGGGAATCTATTCTTCAAGGTTGTTTTTTACTTTCATTGCTTGCTTGGTTGGTTTAAATATTTTCGTTTAAAAAAGTTGCTTCTCCAAAAAAAGTGAATGTACTTGAGTGATAAAATGATGTTGGTATAAGCAGCGGTTGATAAGGATGCTAATGTATTTACTAATTTAAAAACTGTTAATGTACACATTTGCGGTAAATGGTAGACACGTTTGCGTGAAATTGTTTTCGCAAAGGAAGCCACCTATCAAGAATGAGATTAAAAACAGCAAGAAGTAAGCAACTAACAAAACAAACGATCATAAAAAGACAAAGGCATACAAATTCATAAATTACTTTGCATTGGGTTGTCGTAAAGCTATCTTAAACTCTTCGTCGTCATGAACTGCTCAAATCCTCATTATTGCGTCCTAGGTTGCGTGGGATTATTCATTATTCTCGCATCCCAGCTTGATTTTTTCTAGGGATCCGAAAACAAAAAGGTGAACAGGTCAGAAATCATGGGGATTCTGCTTCGGAGAAAAGAATAATATTAAGTACTAATCAGATTTTCAATGAATTTTTCTGCTTAATTTAACAAATCTACATTCTACTACATAGTCAAAGGCTTTATGGTGACTGGTTTCGTAGCTTTTATGGCTTTCTGTAACCCACAAATATGTCCTCTAGAGGACTTGTTTAGTCTTTGCTTCGCCACCGTAATGATGATGAATGGTGGCTGCCTTTGTTTTCAGCTGTCTGCATTCCTTTGTTCGAAAATCAATATTTGACAAGCCGTTGTCATACGAAGATTGTTAGGGAAAGCGTCTTGTCTCGTCCTGTCTGATGTGGTAAAAGGCGGAAACCCTAGACTCCACAATAGAAACAACCTGAAAGACACGTTACGTTAACGAATGATGATGTGTCTCGTGGGAATGAAATAGGCATATGAAACGGTCGGGAGAAACCATTTTCTCTTTTCATTATCTGATATTGATGGATTGTCCGTAATCTTCCTTCATTTTAGGCCAAGTGAGAAATAATGATCGAAAGAGTTTCAAACCGTGGAATTCCATATTGTTATGAACGTACGACAGGGACATATTAATATTTCTTTGTTTAGATAGTGCCTTCATGATATTATTAGTTGGGAATGATTTTCTTTGCAGTTTCCAAAATTGAACAATCTACGCTCATTAGTTTTTGGTGACAACAATATCACTTGGTCTAAAGCTATTCTGTCGAAATAAAAAAGTTTCAAGCCAAACGATAATTAAATGACATGCAGTTTTGAATTTTCCGAAAGTTATCATTACCAGTCCACTTAAGTGAGCTAGATTCCATGCAGTACATTTTTTGGCACAACTTCCTGTCCACACGAAAGAAGACGGAATGTAAAAGAACTAATTAGCAAGGTTTTCACCAAAAGAGATGGGCGAACTAAATACATCTTTTAAAAGGGAAGGGAGTTTTACACAAAATACGAACGAAAATCAAGCTATAATAGATGTGGCAAAATTTCTATCCCACGTGTTATGGGCTATTAATTGGTTGGATGGACACAGTGGTCAAGATAGGAAGTTCATTCATGAGATATTCATCCTTGAAGAAGAGTCTTCTTAGAAGACTCTGCTTCAGTGTCAGAGTGAAAGGATAAAAAATCACAAGTGCTTCAGATATTTCTTGACGAATGATTTGGTTGGTTACAGCCAAATCAAATACAGACTTTTACCTTCTTACTTCATGGATCATAAAGACGATCTAGTCACGTACCTCCAGAAAATTGGTTTGTAGAGAAGGAGTATGTAGTGGTAGCCACTAGCCCATGGAAATCATTCATGTTACATGATCTATGTTCACGCATCATAACCCTATTTATTATTTAACTTCAGGGCATTCCCGAAATAGATACTTGCAATAAATTCACTTTTTCTAGTCCCACCGCATAGAAAAAATAACATTTCCTATTCCTGTGTATGATATGATGATATGGCATGGCACGGCAAACGCTTCCTGATAGGTACGTAAAGTATATATGCGTCATATTTGATTTTATTACGGTTCATTTAGCCTAACTCTATTCCAAACCCATCAGAAGAAGATAAAAAGAAAAGCAGTCAGAGATGGAGTTTTACTTGAAAGAGTTAAAGGGGGCCATTAGTACGTAATATTTACGGAAAACCCGATCAACTGGAATGTAATATGATATAACAAAGACGATTTTTCTGGAATAGAAGATGATTTATGTGCCAATGACTCACTTTTGTGTAAATCATCATTATGCTCCACCTCTGCTGCCTACTTTAGCGCCGAAAAAAAATCACTTTCAAGTTCTCGGTCTTCACAATCCTGAGCTGAACTGAAGTTGAGTGAGCGATGTAAACTCATTGTCTTTATTGGCTTAAAGTCATTAAAGCGAAAACAAAAGAGAAAGCCTGCTTCAAGGGCAGTAGCGACAAGGACCGATCCGGATCACATTTTGGATGAGATGAGAGTAAGTGGGAGGACAATACAAATAACATGCGTCATTGGCAAACACGCCATGTACTTTTTTTATGATCCAAAGTTCCAGATTATTCCCAATTTTCCAAAGTATCTTTGCGCAATTAAATCTTAACCTGACGCTGATGACGAGCTTTATGTAAAAACGACTTCTACGTATTTAAATATAAAGCCGGGACGCGTGTGCGGATATCCGAGGAAAATGTACTTTGTTTGACTTCCCAATTCTCTTACTCCACTCCTTCCGCCTTCCTCTTGGGCTTGTCGCTGTCACTCATTCAGTTGAATGGCAGGTTTTTAGCTCATGACATTATTTTGAATTACCCCATCTTTTCGTCTCCACAAGGAAAAGATTCACTTTCTCAAACTAAGACATAACGTGTTTTATTTTATTCCATGAACTTATCAACGATTGTGTCAACGCAGCATTAATATCATCACATTCCATAGCAAACAAGCGGAACATAAGAATTTAGAAAGAGACAAGGTCAGAGAATAAAACATGAAAGAAGTCAATTAAGCACCTGCAGTATCTTCCCCAGTTTTCTAACGTTAATTTCACTTGTCAATTTGCATTAATTTTTGGAGTAAAATGTAATATGAACTGTTCGTGATACTAATTGGCTTGGCTTAACCTAAGCCACAAGATGAAAAGAGCATTTCATTTATATTGTAGTAGAAAACTTCGACTCTAAAATTGCCTCTTCTCCAAGGTCTCCGGTGTTTGAAAATAATTAGTCTGGCATGGCAGTGGCAAATATATGGAATGATATATAGATATAATGCATATTGGACGACATCATAACAGCATCCTTTTCTATCATCCTGAGCCATAGTAGAATTAGTAATCTCCCTTTGTTGACTTTCCAATCGTATCCCTTCCTTCGAGGTGAAAGTTATGTGACAAGAGACAGAGTTTGGTGAGCCTGAATTTCTCCATGAGCTCATCCGCTTATCTATTGTCGAACAAGATTTAGTGGAAAAGAGGGAAAAACAAATCTTGAAAAACCTAAATCTATTGAACCTCACCTAATTTTTACTTTCAATTTTCTACCCCTCACGAAATTGAAGTCATGATCACGATCATGTTCAATGTTCCGTTGTCAGTATCACATCATGGTCTATTTGATCTGCCGAGGGCGGTTTCCGGGGTTTTCAAGAAGTGTGCGCGTCATTATGTGTCATAGTATACCGAACCCACTACTATTCTAAAGATGAAAATTGGGCCATGAAGAAGGTACTCAGAAGACGTAGATCGTAATTTATCACAAGATCAAACCAAAGAATGTATAGTATTTTGAGAATTGAATGCGTTGGCGTTGGATTAGAGGTATCACAACAGTTCAGAAGTAAGTATGTTACAATTCTGCTGCTGGCAATCTTATTACTTCTCTACAATATCCTGCCTGAAGACTGAAAAATCCTTCAATTCCGATAGAAAATCCTTTTTAATGATGAGTTCCCTCCAACTAAACCAAACCACAGAGAAATGTTTGTTTTTCTTTGGGAGAAAAGCCCTCACACTTTCTTCTTCAAGTCTGAACTGCAGAGATAAGACCATCTTTTTAAGTCGTTCCTTTTATCTTTCATTATATTTCAAAATCAATCTTTTGTGGGAAACCAAATTGGCGTTTTGCATTTGATGATAATGATGTGATGAGGAGGTAAAACTTGAAAGAGTCGAAGGTGAGGTAGGAAGGGTAAGTAGTCGAAGTTATGGCTGGAGTTGGAGTAAATGTAAATTCAAAATCCTTCTTCATCAGATTTTGTACTTGGCAAACAAACAAACTCTCCTCACGGCGACCTTGTCATTTGAACTGAACAACAAACTCCATTAGACTTTAGCTTTCCTTGAAATGAAAATTCGAGAGAATAATAAATAGTTTCTTTAAAGCTTCTTAAAGTAAGAAAAAACTCGGAAGAGTCACGTACTTTGAGATGTATGGAAATGTTCGTTTCATTTCGGTTCGTATTAAATTCCAAATGGTTTTTAATACTTGAGCTAAGAAAAACCTTATGATCTTCAGACTGCATGCTCAACTCGAACACTCTTATTGGTTTTTCTACATTCATTTCAGACCTGATGTGGTTCTTGAAATTAATTTAAATTGACAGCGTACCATCGAATAGAATATTACGGAATGTTGATGAGAATTTGTTCGCTCGACTTCTCCAAACGATGGGGATTAAGAAGTCAAAAAAGTAAATCATTGGATAAAGTTTTAGACAGCGTTCAGCATTGGAGAGACGTTGTAAGAAGGTCACGCGTGACTCGGAAAATGATCACCCAGGGCAAAATTAAGTAGGTACTCAATTTTCTAAAACTGATTTAAGATACCCAAAACGAAAAAATATTGCAATTACGGATTTGCCTTAGAGGGAAATTAAAAGAGGACGAGAAAATTATCCATAATTTTTATTCGATTTTGTCAAGGGATATGGCAGCTCTGGAACGTTTTTTGCGTCATTTTTTAAACGTTGAATCAGGTATCATAATTTTTGCTAAGCCCACGCAAGACACAGGCTCCTTCGACTTGACATGACTGTAAGTTTCAATTACCTAGAGGCTTAGCAGTCCAGTGAAAATGTGAAGAACTAGCGTCAATTTCTAGAATTCTATTTTTATCGCCTCAAATGGGAATCATCATTTCTGTTTGGTCATACTTACCTTTCAATCGAAAAAACGATGGTATCTTTCGCCCTTTCTCCTATCAGATAATGTTGGTTTGATGGTGGTGTTGCTGGAGGAATGGGAAATTGAGATAACATGCTTTCCAGACACTCTGGGAGTACTATTGCGCCGTACTTGTCTTGTCTCCTTGCTGCAAAATTTGTTCTCCGAACGTTTCAAAATGCTTTCAATTCAAACTACTGTTTCCGTTTCTAGACTGTCGAGACAGGGTTGTTTGATAACAGACTCAGGACACAATACATCCTGTCTCCTTCTCTGAACTGAAAGAAGTGATATTGATTATGCGCTTCGATAGTCTAATAAAATAATATTTGCTATCGAAGCTGCGACTGTACATCAATCAATGAAGCTGCACCGCAAAACTACAACTTCATATTAAGTTTTTTTCTTATTTTACGATACACTGACTACGACTACACACAATAAAGTTATACAGGAAAAAACACTCCATCATTTTGCAAGGCTTCCGTAATCCTTGCTGAAGGACACTCATGGAACACTTTTCAATACATAAAATGCAAGAGATGTAGAGGGAGAAGAGGCATCCTCCAAGCTCTAATTTCAGATTTTTTTTATTGAAAAGGAAAGTTTGTCAAAACAGTATGGAACTGAACTACTGTCCCGGAAAGGCAGGAAAAGGGAGCAAAGCAGAAAAAATGTCATTTTTTTGTTGTGGCTGTAGGTAAAAATAACTCAATATTTGAGGCGCGTGAGAAAAAAAGTTGTTCTGAGTGGAACTTTTTTTATGCTTCAATGATAAACGAGTCGACAGAGTGGAGCCTAAACAGCATCCATTATTTCTATTATCCTTCCATATTAAACTTTTTTATCATTTGATTTTTCTCTGACTCTGATGATGATGTGCTAATACATTTTTTTTATCTCAGCTGCGGTAGGAAAGTAATTACGTTTCCATTAATGCAATTCATCTTGGTTATCGCCGTTGGTAGTATTTGTTGATGCCATTGTCCAGTCCAGTAAAACTGCTTTTGCTTTTCGTAAGTGAAAGCAATTCGATTATGGTAATGGATCATCAAAAAAAGCGAGGTGGACAAAGAGCATTTGATATTTCAGTGAGGTAGTCCTAACGGAAATGCTTTGGTTTTGGACTTGGACCTACATAATGTGACAAAAGCAGTTCTTTTTATTTTACAAAAAGGTGAAGGGTGAATTTTTTTAGTTTTGAAATATAACCTTGATCTTTCCCATGAGACCTACTTACCACCATGAAAATTTTTTATCCTACTTCCCACGGTGGGATCTTGCACGAAACATGATTGAAGATTTTACCACACACCTACATACATAAGTACGTACGCCTTTTAAAATCTTCAAGTCAGAATCTGTTCCAGATTCAGAGGCCATTGTATTTTTAATCTTGGGCTGCTGCAAATGACATCCATCATGTCACACTGACCACCGACCACCATTTCATTTTCCAACAGATGCAAAAGATCTTTTTATTCTTTGAAAGACTTTCTAAGAATCTTTTATTGCTGAACTTTAGAGTTTGTAGAAAATATTGTTTTTTTTTTGTGCTCATATGATGTCAAAGCTGGAAGTACGTAAAAGGAGCACATTCCGTCATTTCCTTTTTAGGTATTTGCATTTAAGTAAGCAGTTGTTTGTGATAGATTACCATAATCGCTATGTTCTGAAGATGAACTTTCTCGGAATTTTTGGTTTCTTATCTGACTTATCTTCCGCTCTTGTACTTGTAGTTGTGTTGGGGTAGTGGGGGAATTGGATTGGAGAACGAGATTTGTGCAGACTGTTTTTATGGAAATTCTTGCGACTTACGACATAAAATTCATAAGCCGTATCGCTATTCATCTTGCTTCAGGACGAAGCTGACATCTTAAGTAGGCATTATGTTGCAATGAATCGTAAGAAAGTAAGAGATTTAAAAAGTTAATACAAGTTGAAAGTTTGGAAATAAGTAAGCACATAAATAGGAAGAAGAAAGAATCGTTCATATTTTTGGCTTTTACTTTCAAGGCTAGTTTTGCTCACAGTGACAGGCAGGGCAGGGCAGACACGACCAGACCAGACCATGCCATGCCACCACCACCACAACTACTTCTATTACTACATCTTCCAAACAAATGGAATTGGCGGACAGTATTAAGTAGTTAGTGAAGCATTAAGCATTTTCATGTTTGTCTGCCCGCACATGTTTTATTACTCTTTTTGCAAAACTATTTGCTTCAGAGATTTGGTTGGCCAGAAGAGCGACCAGAACGGAAGAAGTTTGGTTGGCTGGTTATTATTTCGTATCTTTTCCGCTTGCTATCCAAACTACCAAACCAATACATATGTACTTAACTAATGGAATGTTTTGGTTATGTAAGTCTAGCTTAAAAATTCCAGAAACCATTTCCCCTTTTTGTCTTTCCTTTGATTTATGACGATTCCTTTTTTACCAATTTTTTTGGCAAACCTGTCGGGAAATCGCTTTCTTGTCCCGATCCAATCCCTCTTTTTACATAAGCTGCGGGGAGCGAAGGGAGAAGCGTTGGCGATGACTGCTTACATTCTTGGGAAAAGGGAATGTTAAGAAAATAAAAAACATTCCTTTTTTCATCTCATTCTGCTTTTCATCATCCTGCCTTTGAAGTTTTTTTTAAATTTTGATTTCAAATCTGGAAGCATTTATTTACGGCATTTGTATTTTTTTCCAATACCAATAAGAACTTTGACGTTGACAAAAAATCTTCACCAGTTATGCATTCCTATTTCAAAGTTTGTAACATGTCAAACAAAGTAGTAGCATGTAGCATGCTACACAATCTGTAGTAACATCCATAATCTTTAAGATCCTTTCTCATGCACTTTTATGCGTATAATAATCTACATCAATCTTAGATTCAAAAATATTTTTGAAAAGTTTGTGAAAAATTTTCAAAATAGTAGTTATTTAAAAATTGTCCCGTTTTAATTTAATCTGGGTGTTTGTTCCATAACCGATAAAGGCTATTGCCAAAATTCATGCATCTTTTGACTACTGACACACATTCCCTACGTCGCCAATTGAGTAATATAAAGCGTCTTTGAACTCACATTACTCAAAGAATAATGGAATTTGATGAGGAAGCAGACACAAAAAAATTTGTTTTGATGATGACAATGGATTATTTTTATTAATGCATATTTTAAGAATTTAATTCCATCCTAAACTACAGAAGTCACGTAATATTAAACCATTATGTCTAGTGTCTGATTATACTCAAATGATATGCCATGCCACACATTCATCATTGATACTGTGTAATGTTAAACGAACCGAAGAGAACATGAAACAAAAAATATCTGTACTTTAAGACTCATTCAAAAGTAAAGAGTATATTTTCGTGTCACAAATATTTACACTGTCAAAGAATTGAACAACAAGGTTATCATTTTTTCTTGCTTTAAAGATGAGCAACATGTACATTTCACGCTAGATATGGAACATAAAAGAAGAAGTTGAAGTGTAAGCACTTTTCTATGTCTTTTTAAGCACGTGCGATGCTCATCCCCGGTGACTCTTCTGCTGGCAGTAGCTTGAACAACTATGACACATTTGACTAGCACACACAATAGGCATGAATGGCACGACTACGACCCATCATTTTCATTTCACTACGTCTTGTTCCGTTGTTCGTTCATCTCAGCAAAAGTAGCAAGTGGCAACCGTCACAAAAAGCACGGATAATTTCTTTTCCATGAATCATAAGTTCTGGTGGAATGTGTCATATTGTCACACACAAGTCGAAAGAGTTGCATCATCATACTCTGTTCATACTTCACGATGAAATCGTTTCTAAAATTGGAATGGAAGAAGGTATTTAAGAATAATTGATTGTGAGAATTGAGCATCCCAACACGATAAAGATTTTTACTGTTTATGATCCTTATAAAGTCTTTCTTTTTCCATGCCCATCAATATCATACTCTCTTTTGATGGGATTAGCGTTAGTAAAAACAGAACTGGGTCAGTTGTAAACTTCAGTTTCTTAAGATTCTGAAGTCGATTCAGCTTATCAAAGAAAAAGTCAACCCATATAAGCAACATAATAGGATTAATATAGGTATCGAGGTGACGTGTAGCTGCTTCTCTGTCGCTACATCATTAACAACCAGTGTCGTTCTCATCAGATGAAGATGATTAATTCGCAAAAGAGAAACTACTCCTCAAAATGACAAGACAAATACAGTAGAAATGTCTGGATCGATTATCAAGAAAAATGATGTGCCCTGATTTCTTTACAAACAATGTCTTGATTCTAGAACATCTAATTAGGTATGTTATTTTTCTTACGATTTCGGATTTATTGCGCAATAATAATCCATGTTCTTATCATGACTATGACCTTTCATACTCTAAAATATGTTGATCCATTAAATACCTAAGTACCTACAACGCATCATACGAAGTCAGGAATTTCTGACGAAAGTAAAATGGAAAACACGATCTGAACAAGTAAGCATG
>JAHZMX010004234.1:0-25796 GCA_027743895.1 Seira musarum
CGGACAGGAGGACAGACGGACAGACGGACAGACGGTCACATCATTCTCAATACTAGCTTCGCAAGCTCAGCTACGTAATAATCAACATTCCTTTAAAGCCTCGACTTTGGTAACGGTTGTGGGGAATGGGATGATGATAACGATTCAATGATCGTGATGATAACGATGTTGATAACGTAGCATTAACACTAGCTAGACGAAACCTTCATCCTTCTCTTGAGCGTGTCCCGCATTTAATATTCAGCTACTGGTCCTGGTCCCAATATCTAAATGTTTTGGTTTTAGAAGCAAACCAGCTAGGAAGGATCTGAAGAAGCAGGTCTTTTTTGAATGGGATACGGAAAACTAATATGAAGATGAGGAATTATCTCCTTGATAAAAATTCCATTTTCCACACTAGCTCTTTCATACTCACGCCCTTTTACACACACACAAACATACGCATAGGCAAGCAAACAGCCAGGTACAACGACCTTTTGACATTCCATACATTCTTTATCCATGCCACCCAGCCACTTCATTGCACATCTCTTGTTCTTCTTTCTTTCTCTGATGTCCTCGTCAATATTTTCTCGCCTTGAATTGACATGAAAAACCTTCTACGGATAGAATATGCGAGGAAGAACAGATTGATCCGTTCACACGTGACCGTACTTGACCTGAACGAAATTCCTCAAAAAATGGCCTGGTCCGACTTTTTTTGGGGCCGTTCTAGTGTCGAAAGAATTTAGCGAGGAAGCATTTTAATATTTTTACCGACTCCCATGTCCGTCTAGACGAAAGTTATGTATTTTCTTTCAGACGTTTCTCTCCTGTCGGAAACAGGTAGATATTTTAAACAAGATCAAAATCATATCCAACTTTCATTGACCATTTGCCAAAATTAGAAATGATAATCATGTCTTGTTCCCATGATGATTCCAACTAATGTGCAATTCAGGCGTATTACAATCAAAAACTACTAGACACTCTTGTATGTAAAAAGAAGAGAGAGACGATAAGAATTAATGAGATAAAAAATTCTTATCTTTTGCAATTCAATTAAAAATTCTAATACTTCTCTAATGAATGAATAGCATTCGCATTCGAGCGGACGAGCGGACGTGAAACGTTTGGATTTTTTTTTGTGTTCAGGTTGCGTGAATCTTGCCATTTTAGCCTATCTTGAAACAGTATTACTAAATCAGGTGCATTGCTGGTTTATTCATTAGGATTTTTAGGCACTATAAGAACCATTTAAAATTCATTTTTTCGGAGTGAGTTCAAAATCCACTCCTTTATTATAAAAAAAAGTCATAAAAATCCACGGGAATCTCAATTTACCTCTAGAGAATAAACCAAACGAAACAATCTCCTTTTTTAGATTTTTAGATAACAAATGCAAATACATAAATGATGTTGTGAGATAAGGATGAACTATGAACCGTGTTTTGTGAATTGTGGCGTGTTGTGTAATGTTTTTCGTAGATCAATTCATCATTATTATTCCTTTAAATTTTGAAAGGCAAACCGTTCTCTTGATAATAGTTTGTATTGCATAACATCTTGAGAATAACATCCCCCGTCTTATCAGATTGCACATTGATTGTTTCCAAGTCATAAAAACATGCATGTAAAGCAAAGGTTTCCAGCATTTATTCAGTTCCATAACTCCATTCTAAAAGGAACATCGAACATAGAACCATCCAACGTATTATGCAAATCCATTCATTTCCCGGAAACATGTTGCACACAGAAATAGAGGAAAAAAATCGAATTTATCCTTGAGAAACCTAAATTTCTATTGGATTGCATAAGAATTGGACGACTCACGTTGCATTACTGTTTCACTTCTTTTCGTGATTACGTTTTTCTTGGAAACATGAAAACATATAAAATACTATGCATCCCGACTAAGGTAAGAGTTTGCGATTTTCTTTAGAGAGGAAGTAAGATCATTTTAATTTTCCACTTGTCTTATCGAATATCTTCCAGCAAAAAAAAAAGCTATCTCAGTAATGCATATATATTTATACTTATATGTGGGTAGGGATGCAACAAGAAACAACTACATATTCTAAAGTGCAACACATCTACATACCTACATATATCATCCCCAATCTCGTTCTGTAAAAAATGGGCTATCTTATGACACTGCCATCATTTGCATATTATCTTTGAAGTCAAACATTTTTTATTACATAAGAACCTCATTATAAAAGTTCTTGGAAAGGTAAGAAAAAAGTATATGCGCGGACGCTACAAGGAACTATTACAAACGATACATGCAGTGAACATGTATTATTTGCAAAAACATGTTTCCTGTATCATTATCAATATCAAATCTTTTTTCCATATTTTCTTCAAATAAAAACTTTTGATGATAGATTAAAAATTCAAAAGGGTTTTGCTAAAGAATAAGTGACTTTACAAAGGCGTCTTCTTGAATCGCGATTGTGTGTCGTCTTATTATTCATGCATGGGTGCAAAGGAGCGAAAAGGAAAGGAAAATGTAGGTATACATGCTTTTTATTTCTTTTGCACAATCAATTCATCGCTGTTCCATTGTCTGGCTTCCACATCATCATCGTCATCATCATCATTCCTGGGGCTATTCAATTCGGAGAATGTAAGTAAGTACTTCCGGTGCAAGGAGCTTCTCCAGAGATAAGAATATTATGTGAACAATAGCTCTCTCAGTAACCACTTTTTTCTTTGTTAAAAAATGAGAAGGGAGATAGATGCTCATGTATGATGTCTACTTATTTTTAGATAGTATCAAAGCGGTAGCGTCAAAATGACTGCAATTCATTTTATTTAAATTTATTTATAAATGACTTCAACAACAGATTTATCTAGGCAGATTAAGTGAGAAGATATAGGTAAACCATTTAAATGAATCCTTTGACCTCTGCATTGATTGCCCGAATCGGAAGAATCATATTAAAAGGTCGTTTTACATTTAGATAAAATTATGGAGCAAGAGAATAAGTATGTTACGCTGGGGTAAAGTGATATAGAACTTTTGGTATATTTCATTCCATCACATGAGGCAAAATTAAAACACTGAAGGGGAAATAATCTTCTGGGCAAACAAAATGAATGAATTAACGTAAGCGTATGAATAATAAGAGTATTTTTCGTTTGCGTAAATCCTCTCCGTCATACTTTACGAAACACAGCAAATTCTTTTCCGTTTCTCGCTTGGAGGGAAATTTGCGTAAGTGAACTTAGAATTTTCCTTATTTTAGAAAAAAAAGTATGATATATACAGGAAGAACAATGACTTTTTTTTAAGCTTCTGCAAATATTAATTTTTTGGTGATTAAGATGGTTTGAAGTTTTGTTTTCCTGCAGCAGCAAACCTGCGCACCTAGTATTAACCAGTTTGAAGAATAAACTGGGTAATTCCCTCCTTTGCTGGAAATCTATAAAAATAGTTAGGTGAATGAATAGGTAGAGGAAAAGTCTTGAGTGTGACGTGACATGAAAACTAGCATTAAAAATTCACAAAAAATTTTTTTCCAGTTTTTCCATTTTTAATTCATTCATGCGTGTCAGTTGTTGTTAGATCTAAGTATGTCAATGTTCCAAGGCTTATTTGACTATTCTGTCTCTGCATCCTGATGAAGGAAAATATCTGTTACTGCTAAACCGCTTGGATAGGCAAACCTCAAAGTGAAAGGCAAAAAATACTGGATTGTTTTTCCAACGAAAAGCAACACAACATGACACAGTCTCAAATTATTTGTTACTTCAAACCAAAAACGGAACCAATATTTTACGACACGGCACTTCAAGATTCTCGTCACCCTAGATTTCAAGTATTTCAATGCAAATTAAAATACAGATTTCCTGCAATTGGCTTTTGCGGTTTAACAGTCCCGGTCTTCTTGTGGGAACGATGAAACTCAGATTGTCTCATTCCACTTATCTTCCATTCGCAGCTTTTTATTATTCCCCAGAAAAAAATGTTCCTGGAACAACGAAACCACGACACATGCAAGCACATGTCTGAAGTGAATTTGGTTTGAGAATAAATGGAACATGTCATGATGATGGCTCAGTAGATGATAATTAAGTTCAACTAGGGCATAAAACTGTCAAAAAATGTTTTAAAGGACACGAGTTAAAATGCTTATTTGTATTGACGGGAGATGTTGACTAACTAAAGCAGAATTTGATAATACTTTTACGTCATTATCTTTTAACGCAAGAGAAGAATTATGTTTTGTTTATTTCATTATTCATGCAATTAGTTTTATTGCTCTAACGACTCGTGCTCTATTACATACGAATGTCAATTAGCACATTTCGCAATAATAAAGGTGAAGAACATATTATCCAAGCCACAAAAACAACGCTGGAGCACGATAATAAATTGCATTATTTATATGCGTCAGGGTTAAAGTAGTACATATGCTACCTTGGCATCGGCAGCAACGAATCGTAAGAAGTATCGGCATGATTACATCCAAACATGACGTATGCATTTTAAAGCACGTGTCTAGTTCATATTACATTTCTCATTTTCATGTTGGCCAACATAAAAAAACGCAATTTCAGATACTTATGTTTTTTCCTCCTCTTTAGAACGTTAATCTTTACTTTCTTGATTTGATCAGTGGCGAAAGACCCAAGTTCAGCGAACAATATTATGCAAAGGAAAGGAAACTGGCGTGGAAAATATTGATTTACTGATTTGCTCTACACGTGAAGCTATGGGGTAAACTTCATCAGTTAATGTTAATAAATAAAGAGGAATCAATGTAATTAAGTGGACGTTCAAGGCCTTGCATTCGCGACGGAAAATGAGGTTGTCCTCAGCAGTAAACTCTGCCTAACCAAGTTTACCGCAGAATAGAGCAACAATATGCAATCCAATTGTTTGATCAGTTAGCTCGACTAAAACTACCTTTTCCAGTTACGGAATGAGTAGCGACGTGACGAAATATGTAAAATCGAAGAGAGACTCTAGTTTTTCATCATTTCTGTTTGTGTGAGCAAAGCCAAATTCGAAGAACACGGACTACTTTTATTATGCCAGAAGTAATCATATTAGAAAATTGAGTTATTTTTCCTTTCCACTTCGCATATATTGCAGAGAAACTGCTTCCCAGACGATGAACACTATAAACCCGAAGATGACAATCCAAAAGGGAAATGATGTGATGACCTATGTATTCATTCAATCCATTATGTTTTATGATTTATAAAATGATGGCTAAAAATTGTAAAGAGGGTCGGGATCAATCACGAGGACTCAGTTTCAAAACAAAAAGAGGATCACAGATCATATCACATCAAAGTAAATTTTGTGTACAAAACTCGAATGTAATGAGATGAAAGGGGACATAATTTCATTGTCCTGTTTTATTTTGCGGAAAATAATTAGCCAGGGACCATGTTTTCCAAAATTTTTGCTCTTGCTAGGGACTCGGGATCTATTACGATGACGTTCGTTCTATTTGAAGTTTGATCTTGTTAACATGACAATAAGTCTTTTCTTGTCAGAATTATGCCATAATACTACGCTATGAATTTACATCCATCATCATTTCACACAATTTTAAGAGAATTCGTCATGCATTCGTCAGTCGTCGTCGTCATCATCTTCCCATGCAGATTTTTCTAAGTCGTAGATTTTGTTTGATGGTAAGTAATGTTCAGGGAGCAGTAGTGAGCGCCAAGAGCATTTTACTACATCCATAAAAAGATGTGGAGCGCAAAAAAAGAACTGAGACTCACGATCACATATACCCACTGATTGTAGTTAGAAGAGAGTCGTTTAATTTGTGCAAAACGCTGGGGGTGGTATTTACTTCCCCTTCCCGAGAAACTCAAATAGGGTTGGAACATGATACGTAAGCAATACTATTTTTTCTGCTTGAGCATGTAAATAAATAGCCTTCTCAATTCCGTCCGCACATTTTTAAGCCGTAGTTGTAAAAATGTTTATGTCCAAAAAAAATTTTTTACGGAACTAATTTTAGTGTTTTATGAGCTCTCTCCTGCATGCATATGATCATAAATACAATATTATTTTTTATGAAGTTAACGGTATGAATTCCACCCATCTAACTACTTACTAGAAGATATTATGTTCACAGAAGCAGGAGTTCTACTTTTGCACAATCGCATATTGCATTCCATTAACAAATAAATCAGATAAAAATCTGCATAATAGTTTGAATGGACACGGTTGAAAAAACTTTAGTTTGAATGCATTTTCTTCCAAAAATTGCTTTCAAATCTTTTTTTTTCACTTTCTTGTCAGTCGAAAAGAGCGATTGTGAAAAGTGAGTCAGTCATAGTTACAAAGCAGATTCAGACTTTGCTTCTGAGTCTATTTGTGCCACTACATAGTGCCCAGGGAAGTAAAGGTACACGTCACAATAGCTTTTTTTGGTGATAAAACGATGCAACTCAGAATCAGGAAGACAAGCACATATTTACTTACACAGTTCAATGTGCAATCATGCATGAAACATACGTGTTTTTTGCAAAGGCATCCCTGAAAATAGAATAAAAAGGGTTCGGTTCAATTCTATTTCAAAGAAAAAGATGCTCACTTGATTTCTTGATTTTTTTTTTGCAATTGCGTTGTGAACTGAATGAATAAAGAAGGGTGAGAGAAAAAATATTATCTGTCTTGTTTGGTTGTTCGTCTAGACAGATTTTTTTTTGCTTTATGCGTGTATTGTTACGGCAACTGACAATAGCTCAGCTACGCTTTCACGAGATTCACCGTGTTGTTCGCTTCACTGCTTATGGAATTTTAGGGGAAAATAGTAGTATGCAATACGGCTGCATAGATGTGCACATGGATTACACTAAAGTGATGCCTTGTGTCGCTCATACTTACTTACCCTTAAAGATTCGTTTCCCTACCCCATTTCTTACTTGGGAGTGAATACACACTTCTTGTTCTTGTCTTTCAGGTTCGTTGAAAAGGAGAAGTGCGACTGGGACAGAGACATGCAAAAAATCACACCAACAAACAACATTTCTTTTCGTATTCGAGTCAACAATGACAGAACAAGCAGGCGGCGTGCGAGATTCAATCTTGAAAACGTGCATGACTGCTAAAAATGAGATTTTTTTTGCTAATTCTTTCTTTAGAGGTTCTGAAATCTAATCCTAAACTGGCTGACATGTGAACATTTCTAGCCATTATAAAATGTATATTTTGAATTTAAACTTTAGTGTATTTTATGGCATTTTTATACAAGACGGTCACAAAAATACTTTGATATTGATTTTTACGATGAAGGAAATGGAATTCTAGAATCATTGTTAAAAATGCATTCGATGTTTTTTAAAACAAAAAATGTATAATTTTACAGCAAATCTTCCCTTTGAACTTTTAGAAAACGGTTCGACAGACCAGACCACTCAAGGTTTATGTTATGTAAACATCCGTATCGCTGGTTAATTTTTTTGTATTCAAGGAAACGGACAACTCCGACTCTGAGAAAAGGCGTATTGTATGTCATGTGAGGAATTCATTCTTGTTCTCGGAATATCGTCGTCCAGACGAAGGCTGTTTGTGATGTATAAATCATAAAACAAAACGAGATATTTGTGAGATTACAACTGCTCCGACTGCTGCAGGGTTGACTGCGAATGTGGATTTCGATGGATGAAAATTGCATGCATGGCATGGTACCGGGCCGACGCCGCCAACATAGATGCAAAAATGCTGTGGCTCATAGTACTACCACCACCAGGTTCTGAGAATTTTAAAGTGAATGGTTGCTTCGAGAGATCAAAAGTTCGTCATACAAAAAATTGTGCAAGGTTTCCTTGAAATACCAACCAGATTTCGTTCTTTTGTTTTTTGGAATTTGAAGAACTCCTTATTTGTACAAGTGATATGGTGCCACTGAAAACTGAAATCATTCTTGTGCATCTCTCTATAACTCATTTCAATGGAATTTAGTTCAGGTTGGATGGATGAGTAATGTGCCATTCCAATAAACTGATTGCTAATTCCAAATCTAAATATCATCGCAAAGAATTCCTAAGAAGCACAATACAACTACATCGAATGCTTTGTTTATTTTTTTTTATTTGTTTGGAAAAAGAAACTGCGTTGGGGCCAGAGCACATTGAAGATTTTATGCAGTTATGCAAATTATGTAAAAGACTTTAATCCCACAACTTACACAACTCCTTGGTATAGCCAGCATTCCTTCAGATGAAGTATGTAGGTATACAAAGTTAGAAAGGTACATCTCACCTACCTTCGAAATGTTCTCATTTTTTAAACATTAAAGGAACCTGAAAAAATGTGGGAAACCCCCTGCACATTTAAGGCATTATTATTACGCGTATGAAAATTTTCGCAAGCTTCAAAAATATTTTCGGTGTGAGCATACCAACGTAAAAATACTAGGCGCAATCACCATCATCATTACAACAACAATGCAGACAGAAAAATAACGGTTTTTATTCTTCGTCATTCGTTCGCATCATCAACATCATCATCATCACGATCACGATCAATGTGCAGATGTAAGAACAAAAAAGCAATTCTGCTTTTGCCTGCCTCACTATTCTTCATCTCATATCGCATCCATTTTGAAGTAAGAAGGAAAAGTAACAAAATGACAAGAGTGAACGAAACAACGCAGTTTCCTCATAATACCTGTACCTGTACCTGATGGTGATCATCATCTTGATGATGACAATGAGCAGCAGTTTTACTCCGCACCAGACCCCATTGAAAACAAGAAAGGCATAGGAGAGTTAGTGCATTGCATTCCTCAGGATTTATAATTTTTTTTTTTTGCGTTGCACGTACCAGGTTACCTTATGCACGTATCTAATTGGAGAAGAAAGTTGCAGGGATTTTTGCAAAAAAATATCTCTTGTCGTCACTAACAAGAACAAAAAATAAATGTATGACGCGAGTTGATGTTGTTGTAGATTCAAAGCTACTTGATTTTAAAAAAATGTATTCAATAATGCACTTAAAAATGCACAAAAAGCCATACCATTTTGTGTTTGGCACCACAATTTTTCAGAGGTAGGTATAGGTATACTTACTTAAGTGGAAGGCACATAACATTATGAGTGTCATGCAAACGCAAGTACATCACATGGGTTGAAGCAAATGAAATTATTAAAAACTTTCAGGTTGTCAGTGTTTTTCGTCTTTGTAATGAATACTCGAACATGTCAATAAAATAAAAACCTACTGCCAGTACCTTCTATAGAGCCACGGGAAGAGAATTCAGTATACTCGGGAAAACGATTACGATCACGTCAATAGGTACAAAAAAAAACTTAATTATGAGATTATGCTGATTTAAGATTTTTTAATGATTAATATAAATTATTATTGATTAATCTTTGGGCTTCATTAATTCATTGGGAGGGAATAAGCTTGATGTATGCTATGTTTTCATAAAACTTTCTTAAGAAATTTTGATGTACTCATCTTTAAGTATATCTCCTAACCCTCCAATGAAATCCAATTTCAATCGGTACTTACCTTTGCTACGAAGAATTAAGTGTGCCAATTTTCAGCTCAATAACTTAATCGTGGCAACTGCAGACGGACGAGATTAGTGATTGCATAAAAACCATTGATTCCGATGTCCCTAAAAAACAAACTGCAACTTGCTATTTGTTTACTACCTGTTCGTAGATTTTTATATCAGTTTTAATTTCATAATAACAATAACCTTTCGCAAAAATATTTGTTGAGCATTACACATTGTTCGTATGCTTTGTTTTTATTTGAAAACAAAACGCTGTTCGAATAATGCACCTCACCTAAGCATCATACACTTGACTTGTTGACGAAGATGGAAAGATGATTTCAAGCTTCATCATAATATGATGATGATGATCGTCATCATCATCATCACCGCTCATTCATTGCATACATTTCGTTACGTTCATTGTTGATCGGAAAGTGTATCAGCAAAAATAAAGAGAACGCCTTGATGCTGACCTTGTCTGTGAAATATATATTTACCTGAGGGCTTTTTAGCCTCGTGAAAAAACTGTTTTAATATTTGTTTTTCCTTGTTGAGGTTGCCTTATCAAACCCACAGATCTTTATGCACTTATGCCAATTTTCAGTTCAAGAATTTTGGGATAGATCACTCCTAAAAATAAGAAAGTTTTTTATTGCAGAATTTGCTTTTTAATTTGTCTTGTTTCATGAATTTAGAGTAGGTAGGAATGGAATATTACATTCATCAAACGTGACGTTATTCTTTACTGCCTGCATCGAATCAAACATTGAACCATATTATTCATTAGTCATTATCTCAGGCATTGGTGCATATTTTTAACGAATTAGAATTAGAACGTAAGTAGGCTCCGAAAAATCGTTTCCCAATTCTATAATAAGTTGTTGTTCGTATAATATTCCAACGATGATGACGGCCATTATAAATAAATTTAATAAAGCAGAACATTTAAGAATGAGAAATAAAATGATAGCAATGGCACTGTATTTGTTAAATTTCGAAGTTCCATGTGAACAAATCAAAAGCCTGAAGTGTTACTGATGCTGCATATCTCACGTGTTTGGAAATTTTCAGCCCTGTCTCACACACGTACATACAAATAACTGTTTAAAATGAGAGTGTGATCTTTAGTGATTGATCATAAAACTGTGAGGGAACATGTGACAATGAAAACAGAGAGCAGGTGATCATCCTCCCAAATTTCATGAGTACGATCCCCCATTTCCTGTCGGTCGTAAAAAAACATCTCCCCGTAATAACCGTAGCATCCTATGTCTTGTGCTTCACCTCTTAAAAGAAGTCTTTTGATTCGTCGTAATCTATGCGATCTTGAGAATATTTGAAGGAGCCCATTAAGAATTTTTTTTCGAATTGGAATTTGGAACGATATTCTGTGTAGCATGTACAGTACGTCTAGCCAACTAAGAGAAGAGTAGAGGTATGCAGAAAATTATAAAAAGAAGTGGAGATGGAGGCAGGAAACAACGCTAAATGTACATTTCTCCTAAATAAACATTCTTTATTTGTGGTGTCATATCGCAGCGCGTGTGTGGAATGCAATATGATTGTATGCGGTGGCACTTTTCCGCCCGAATACTTGTAATAATGAAAGAAACGGGAAAAAAGTTTTGGCTGAACTTTTTATTCATTGTTTTGATTTGTCTTGAGGTGTAACACGTGGAATGAAGTGACATAAAAGAAGTACCTCTATTAGCATTTTAATATGCTTTTTATTCCTTTCATTCGCCTTCAAAGTTTGGTTGTGGTGGAGTGGATCGGATTGGCGATGATGATAGGATGATAGCGATAGTAATATGATGATAGTATCCTTGCAATTTTACTGGTATCTAGTGTATTTTTAGAGGTTGCTTGTAGGAAAAATCGCAATAAAAAATCGACTACAACAGCGCTAGTTGCCCTACACGTGTCGTCGTCATCTTGATCTTTTTCGGTAGGTACACGCGCTCAACTTTTACGTAAACGTTTTATATTTTTTGGCAGTCGGGACGATATTGTTTTTTGATTTCCTTGTTTTTATTTTAAAAAAGTTGGTCAAGATAAAAAAATATTTAAGGAAGTTTCTGGTTTAAGGATAACTCACATTCTTTACAAAAGGAAATTAAACCATCAAAAGTATATGCAAATGTATGTATGTATATGCACTTTAATAAGAAAGTCAGAAAATGAATTGTGCCATCAAAGCAAAATAAATAACGCGTTCATTTGAAAGCAGCCTTGTAAAATTATCGTCACATAAATCGCTATGGTAGCGTAAAGAAAATTTTGAAACGTCAGCTCATGATTTTGCGTCGTTTCACTTCGAAGAGATGGAATTTCCGGCAGATGCATAATTGCATTACAATGGAGATAGATTGATGGCTCACATCATATCTAAGAAGAAGTTTTAGGTGGAAACCAGGTTTTTTTTTGTTCAAAGAAAGGGGGCAATGTTGAGGACACGAATCGCCTTTTACGTACAGGTGTTTTAGTTGAACGAAGTTATCTGAAACTAACTTCATTTTGCCAACAGAAGAGAGTAGAGAATTATGCGAAATGGAAAATGAAAATGGAGCTTCTTAACTAAACGTTCGAAGGAAATGAGGACAGACGGAGGAGATGGGTAGTAACACATGGATAGTGATAAAAGCATACAAATAGATTTATGACTCTGTTAAGTAGCCAGTGAAATGGAATTATTTGGAAAGAAGCATGAAAACTGAGATGCACGGGTAGATTTTATATTTCATACGAACTAAATGCTCATTCGTAGCATTCATGGTGCTTCACTGTTTAGCAAAATATATGCGGCTAGGGAAAGTCAAAAAATGAGAAATGAAAAGAAGGAATACGAAGTGGAAGACCGTGAAAGCGAGACTCACGTTTCCATAAGAAAGGTGAACTTTAACACGTGACAAGTTCATTTCATGATGGGAAAACACTGACGAATGAACTCCCTTCTTTGCTGTGAGAACAACTGCTCAAAGCAATTTGAAATGGGATCAGGATCATGGAAATAGAAATGGGGTTATTGCCATAAAAAGCAAAGAAGAAACTGATTGCGACTCACAGTTTGCGAGTGATTCATGGGAATGAAATGTGAGGTTGATGAAAGTTCACGAGCATAAACACAGGTTTTTAGAACTAGAGATTTTGCACATTCTCTTATTTGGACCAAGTATTTAACAAGCCTCTCCTCACATAAGAATACATAGCTCTCAAAACTACCATGTGAACATTTTTGCGCGAAGCATTTTTTAATTATTATTATCCCACATACTTTACCACGCTTTATCATGATTTCCCGGATAATTTTGCTTATGTCAGTTTTGATGAGTCCGACATTTAGTGGAATTCCCTGTCACCAGAAAAGTGTAACAACCAAGCACATTTACAGACTGTCAACCTCTGCGCAAAACACTGGAATTTTGAAATGCTTTCCCGTTATGTCCGTGGAATTTGCTTAACTCATACGAATCAACAAAAGGAAAGTGGAGCGGATGAGATTATTATTATAGTGTTGGCGGTAGTATTGCACTTGTTGACGGTGCTGTGTCATGTTATACGACTCTGTACACCAAGCAATGTAAACATAATAACGACTTACAAGAGAATTTTTCTATTTATTATGGCGCCAAACTGGGTTTTCCCTCCAAGCGAAGCAAAAATTTTCAGGAATCAATGAAATACCTACTTTGTTTGAACAAGATTTAGACATGGGCTAATTCGTTTTTTTACTATCAGGTATGCACTTTAAGCTTTGACGTGTTCTTGATGGACTTATCATAAAAAATATGAGACAGTTATATAATATATTTTTCACCGAAATTGTAATTTAAATTTATCTCGAATCACAACATACAAAGCATATCTCAGATTTCCAAAATATTTTACTTTTTATTGTGATTCTCACGGCCTTACACTTTGCTGAATTCTGGATACGTAGCTTATACACTTTGATTTTTGATAACGTCACATGATAAAGCACCGACTACGTAATAATATCTTATCATTTTTCGTCCTCGTATTTTCATAATCACAAACTTGATAAACAGTGAGAATGATGAATGCGATTACACTTCTATATTTTATCTTAACGGTCCCGGTCATCATCACTCCATACATCCTGATCCCATATGATGGCGACGGCGACAAAATTTCTTTTTTTATTGTCATCCTTGATACATAAACAGTTTATGATGTCTCCGTCTGTTTCCTCGTTTCTGTGAAATGTGAGCAAAAAAATTGGGTTTTATTCTGTTCAAATATTTATTGTCATGATAAAGAGCAAAACTGGCGAAAAATGTAATACAAATTCATGGCACAAATAAATTATGAAATGTGGATGGCTTTTTGGAGCGAGCGAGCGAATGCCCTAGAATTGAGTACTTTGCAAATGATGCAAAGGATTCTCCATGATATTGCGAGAGATGATCTAAGGGACAAAGCAAACAAGCCTGGAGCGGTACAGCTCTTGCATGAGTAAGTAACTTGTGCAGAGCAAACAAAAGCCCGAGAATGATGACTGCATCAATTTCACCTTTGTCACATTTCAAGAGGCATAATAAAAGGATTTGAGTTTCATTGGCGTCATTTTGGCACTTCAGCGAGAAAATCGGATCGAGTCAATCCTGGTTGCTTATTGTTATAACCAGAGCAGAAAGCAGACATCTACAGTAACAATAATGACATAAGCCTTCATTTCGTGGAAATCAAACGAAGCTTTTTGTAATAAACCCAGTATGAGCTCAAAGCCCTTCGAATGGAGCCAGTAATTTCCTCGCAGGAAATTTTAATTACGTTTAACTTTAATAGCATCTTCTCGCGTCATTCTAATAAATCATGCACGAGTTGGAGTTTTCTGCCGACGAAATCGTTGAAACGGATTATAAGTATGAACCCATAAAATCAGATAGTTAAAATGTTGCTGCTGGTGGCTGTTCTTACAGCCGTTCTCAGATGCATATGAGTATGCTGTGGTCCACAGGTTGTTAAAAAATGTCCCTCTTTCCCACTCTCAGACAAGGATAGCAGTGTAACAAGTTCCGTGCAGTTGTTCAAACAAATCCAATGCAAACAAAAACACAGGAATAATCTTAATGTGAATGCATGAAATGAAATGCGAAACCTGTGTTTGTGCTCCATTTTCAGCCACTTCTATCATCATCATTGTTATTATTATTTTGTGAAGTACGTATGTAGGCAGAGGAAAGATAGGTTACCTCAAGTGCAAATTCTACTTTTTTCTTTCACACAATAGAAATAGGATGCAAAAGAAGAATGAAGCGGTTCAGCTTCAGCATAGTTAGAAGGGAATGGAATGCAGTCTGATAACGGGATTTTCATTTGAATGAAGAGAAAATTATTGGTGCAAAAGCAGGAGGGTTGAAGGAAAGAGAAAAGGTATACAAGGATGCCCCGTTTTTTGTTACACTTTGCCTGCCGAAAAGCAAGCCCACTCTCACACTCGCTCAGCAATACTCACTCACACACTCACAATCAACGAAAGGAGTAAAAAGCTCCTTAACAAAAACAAGGAAAACATGTTAATGCTTTCTAACAATGCCGCTGTAATTTGACTTCAGTGAATCTTTGTATTTCGTTTGGGTGGCATTCACTGTCATCATTTCAAAAGTCAGAAGTAATGTATCCTATTTGTAAAATGAAAATCGCAGAAAAAATTTGTGGAAGGAAGAAATGCATAATACACATACAGCAGGTTCACACGAACATGTGTACCATGCAGGTATTTGCGGTAACAAAGCAGGGGAAAAAGTAACGGAATATGAAGTAAGGATTTATTCACTTATTATAGTAATGCTCATGTTTGTTGGTCACTTCAGAAGAAACTGTTGCGTAAGTTTGGTTCCTGCTTTTAAGACTCTTTCTCTGCGTATGTTTTGGTGCATGACTACTTATTTTTATTACGTATGTTTTAATTTCAAAAATGCTGTCTGGGATAAAATAGCTTGACAAAAAAAACGACAACTTAAGTTTTCCCCAGACCATGATCACGATCATTCAAAATTACGATAGGTACATAATTTCTGAAACCGTAAGTATTATAATCTGAGATTGATAGGACAGAAACAAGATCTATATATTTAAGACCATGTAATACATAATACATTCATTCCTTTGAAAAGTTGGTCAGGTTACACAAAAACGTTGTGTTGGGAGGCGATGTGTTTACGCAGATTGGGTTGAATTTCGATTATTTGAAGAAGAAATAATAATGGAGTAAACTGAGCATTAAAAGGTAGATGTTAGCTTTAAAAGAGTGAGTGCGACTGCTTCCTCCCACTCAAAATTCGCTGATTTCATTTCATTCCAGCTGAGCACCAACAAAGTCCTCGAATTTCATCACTTTACTAGCATATGTCGTTCACGTTCGACCGGATCGTTAAAAGAACGCATGAATCTAGTCGATGTGGGTGGGAAGGGTGGGAGGAGATGCTAATGTGTCTACTAGGGCACAAAATAGTTTAACCGCAGCTGTAATAATAATTTTTAAAAAAATAACGAAAAAGTCAGTGCTGCTATTGTTATTCAATGTGCGATCGCTTGGCACTCAGCTAGGTTGGCGTTTACTAACACGAATATACGAGCTTCATTCATCCGCATAAATAGATTATTCAATAATTAATCATGCATAAAGAATGTAGAAAAGTAACTTTTACAATGATTTGTTGCTTTCATGAGGTTTTGTGCTTCAACGAGTTTTCAGGAAAGTATAAAGAAATGTTGAAAATGGGAACCTTTTCGTTTCAAACGCTGTTTCTTTGGAACTGTGGGACTTTGCAATTTTGGAATCGATCTAAATGTTCACATTACAAGGTTTATTGTTTGGCTGCTTCAGTATAAGCATTCCTTTTATGTATTACTATTTAACGCGAACAGTTTCAAAAGCTGATGACTAATGAGACAGAGGCAATGATCATTTAAAAACTGTTTAGATCTCCTGGTTGTCGTTGCCACCGCATTGGACTTGAATTTTCTCGACACATTCTTGGACTGCATGCTCGATCACAATATGAATCAGCGTTCGGCTTATGGCTGTCTTAAAGTACTGCGTATGTTTAGCTTTTAAGAGGCATAAGCTGTTGAATGATCTTTGAACTCTCGTCGTAATTTCATGAATGACGAGATTCATTCAAAGTAAATACAGTAACACGCTTAAGCATGATCATTATCATTATTACTACGAATGAGCTGTTGGTCACAACTTGATTTAATGTTGATGCGTGTTTTTTTTTCTTCTTGTCTCACTCAGTGAAATTTTCCATTGAGGAAAAATGGGGTGAAGAAACGTGAGCTGACATTAGTATGCCTATATACGTACATTCACATGATCATAATGTACATATTTATAATAGCACAAGATATTAAATATCTCCAAAGTACTGGGTTAGGACACTGCTCTTATCCTCAAAACCGCTTTTATCCATTCATTTCCAATTTCCAAGTATGAACGATTCGTAGTAAGAATGAAATACATACACATTCACCCCATACATGTGAGTATGTGTAGGTCTATACCACTTTGCTTCTGCTAACCTCTAAGCCATCGTTCTTCAAATTTCTTGTTTCCTGTTAAATTGCATTAACAAGTAATTCTCATCTGATCATGCTCAAATATAAGATAACCTTTAAAAATAAAAACAGTTTTAAAGCATGTTTTAATCCTTTCGTCCATTCATGAATATGATACGACATAACAAAACTATGCTTGCATGCCATTCATATGACTTGATGACTTAACTCACTCGTCGACGATGATTCTTCTGAAATCTACAGTCATGGATTCTTCTTGTTTGAATCACATCTGCCTTCGGCATCAGATTTCCTTTTCGATTCTTCATTTACATTTTCCTTAATTTTTGCTTGAAAACCCGCCCAATAAGCAGTCTCTTGCCTCATGTCTCATGTGTGCATTCAATGATGATGTTATGTGTGGCTTTCCTTATTTCTTGGTAATCCTTTTCTCCAAAAAATTTAGCCATTCCATACACCCGACCCATAAAACGGAAACTGGAATTTCTTAGAAAATATGCGTAATCAGATCAGTTTTGCAGTAAGTATTTTGTCTTTCACAACCTGGATCATCATCAACATTCATTCTTGCCACTACGACACCATCATGTTATGTAATACTTACTTACGTCCATTGTTATGACTGATGATGACGCTGATTGAAATTGTGTACCGACATTCATTATTATTGCAAAGACGACCACAAATACTTTTTGCAAAATGTCACAAATGCTTAAGCATGTAGAATATCATCATAATCATTTCACGGATGTGGCTAAAATGTTCGCAGGCCGAAATGTGAATTTCATAGAAACCATATGTTTCTATTTGGCAAACAATATTTTGTGGTATCGCTCAAAACTTTTCAGGATTTCCAGCCTGGCTTGTTCCACGTCACGACGCGTGGAAAAAAATATTTACTATACATAATACTTTTTTACGTTTAACTATGAATTGGATTCAATTCATGAGCAAATTTTGCACTAATGAATGAACATAATCTGTGTTGTGGGGGAGTTGTGCAGACTTCCTCTTGGACAAAAACTATGTGGCTGTCATCGTCATCATCATCATCATCATCATCATTACCATTATGAATGCAGATGTGGTCTGGTTGAATCTGACGGAAAAAAGAGAGTTGCATGCAGTTTGATTTGATGTGTGTAGTGACAATGAATATATGTATGTATCCATTCATATTTTCATTCATTAAGTTTGGAATGGCATTTGTGATTGTGAAAAGCCTTCTTTCCTCGTGTAATAATGGATGATGATTCTGATGTTGAAATTTAAATTCCTTTTATGACGTATGTACTCTACTTACCCACAACCTTTTTAAAAGCGATTCTCATTGTTAAAAAGTACTGCGTAATGCAAAGCAGTGACGCACAAGGCATTCTCCTAAAGGTCGTGTTCTTCGTAATAGGCATACATTTGTGTGTTCTCACGACATACCGACGGGACGAAAATGCAGCACTTCTACTTGCACGAGTCAAAGCAGAAGTGACCTTTCACTTACACTAAAACAAACTCCTGTGATTTTAAACTAAAGCGAGGCAATGCGAAAATCGTTATAATGCCCTTCATATCACCATTGTTTTAAGTGCAACATGAATTTTGATGGTTGAGTGGAGACTAATTGTAAGGTAATCATCCTACATGTACGTAATTCTTATGCTGTGTTACGCAATGACGATTTGCGATTGGTGAGTCCCTAGTTTTTCCTCCTTCTCTTGTGCGTAAACTGGAAAGAGGAAAACCAAATGAAAAATATTTGTACAATTAGTCATTTAGTTTGCTACAAATATTAATCCAAACGGTTGTTCTCCAAGATGTTCAATTTTAAGTCAAAGAATGAGCTGTAATGTCACGAGAAAAAAATAGATTATGTAAGAAAGAGGGCATGTGTGGATGACACACCTACACTGATTGCTACTTGATCTTGCAACACACACCCCCATTAATCCGATATTGATTGATTAATCCGTCTTGCAGCTGAAAAATAACTGCTAAATATAAATATGGTACATCAAAACATCTTTCAGTCATTTAAGTAAGTAACTGCTTCCCCTCTTGTGACCCGATATGAATGTCATGTCACGTAGCATCAGCATTCTAATCTCCAGATTATCTTTTTTTTTTCCTTTTCCAAAGAAAAATCAAGAAATCTTGTGGTGATGAGATTAGAAATTTACGTATTCAAAACACTGCCACACGATCATTTTTAACGAATCGGAGCAAGGGAAACTGGAAACACCTTCCAAGTCACAATGTGACTTGCGAGATATTTTTTAAATCATAATAAACTGTTTTTTTCCTTATCGTCAGAAAATACTGGACTTGGCTCAACTTGAAATGTCGTCTTTACCAGTTGGCAATAACCTCTGCGCAGATATATCATAAGACGAAATACAAAATTCAGGTTTATTTTATTGCATGATTCCTTCTTCCACAACTTCAACCACTGATTGCATCAGAAATCGTCGTCGTATATCGCGTCAGAGTTGTAATAAGTGACCAAAACATAACACTCAACTTGAAGCACTACTCATGTGATGACGACAATCGATGGGATGGACCGTGATAGATAATACTCGATGATGATAGTAAAGGATTATGATTCCATTCTAATTTCTAGATCACTTTTTACAAGTTGATATCCTTGTGGTTTCTGAATCATAACTAAAAAATAAATCATTTTGCGAATCAAACAATCTAATCAAAAGTTTTTCTTGTATAGAGATCGATTGATCGGCATCAATTCTCCAGCATTTGAAATGACGTCTGTATCTTTTTGGAAGAAGAGGCGATGCGACGAACAAATATTTATACAATGAGGAACGTCTTTTTTCCTTGAGAAGGAACATGTGACAAAGTCAACACACGACTTTAACACGACACATTTGCGCATTAATATTCATATTTATTTATTAATGCGACTCACAATCTTGGTGATTTAACCCTTCAATTAAAATCTACTATTCACAAGCATGTTTGTGCAATGTATTTGGTGATTTGATTGACCAACCCAAACCAACAAAAAGCAAGGATGACAACATTTTCTTATTTCATTGCATCATGATCAAATCAAATTGTTCATCAATCACTCAAACCGAAATGAGAATGCATTTAGGTATATTAGCAATTGGTGAAAACCAGCTTCAAATGTCGAGTTTTTTAACCCTTTCGAGAATTATTATGACAACAAATATTTAGTCTTGCTCCAGTGCCTTTCAATCCACTCCAAAATGTAAATCATATCATTTCAATCCAATTTTATTAATCTGTGTATACCACGAGAGTGGGTGTATAGAGGGTAAGACTGCAATAAGCCTTTCCTTTGGCTTCCGCAGCTGGGTGCTGTGAGGGGTGACTCCCTCGCACTGCATCCAACCCTAATCACATACATACAATCTGTGTATACATACTTCAAAGGAGTTCTGCAAATTCCTAAGAATTATGGGATCGTAAAAACTTAACGGTTTTCCTTTTACTGAGCACTCCCATCATCTTCGTTTTTTTCCCTTTGAGATGATGAAGGTCATTAAGAATCTCATGCATACATACCTACACTTGTACTTTGACTATGCAATAAGAAAAAAGCGCAATAATTCGCCAAAGATTCGACGTATATAAATGCCATGGGTGAATTTTCTTATTCGTTACCTGCGTAGTAAGTAAAAGTAGGTATGAAATTTGACAAGAAGCCAAGATGCATTATCATCGCTATTACAGTCTTTTTCTTGTAAAGAAGGAGGAACAACAGTTATCTATGATTCATCTTTCAATCTTCTAACAGCAAAAAAATTGTAATGCCTGCGCCAAATATTTTTTTGTTTTAGTCTTTAAATCATGAGAAAACAACGGATGGAGATGCGATGCGAATGGTGAAATGCAAACAGAACTGATTTTGTGTACATACGTACACATTCATAAGATATGTGTGCACAAGTATGTCTTTCATAGGAACTGGTCCCTGTTACTTTTTTCTTTGTAGGTCAAGCGAAATCCTTTCACGAAACAACCTGATTTTCACCTACAAGACACATTTACACACGTACATAGTTTGTGTTTGCCTCCGTCTCGGAAAACTGGCTTTAAGTCGGCCCATATACAATCTCAGTTACACGGGACTACGCGGTATGAGCAGAGAATTTTCACATTAAAATCGATTGTCAAGAAGATGTAGATGAAGGAAAATTTTAACGAATTTCGGTTGAAACATACCACATTATTGCATAAATCAATTAACGTCGCTTTCACGAGTAAAGTCAACGTGACACAAAAGAGCCAACTCTGTGGTCGACCTAAGAACCAGCGAGTAGATGATTACATAAAATGTCAAAAAAGGTACATACATATGTACTTCATGAAGGAAATTTTTATTGTGAAAAATCAAGGTAATGCAAGGCTAACAGTAAGTCAAGACCGACATAATCATGTGGTGGCTGATATGACAAAATTAACATGTGATATATGTTCAAACATCTCGATTAAAGATTCGACTATGATTCAGATGACGGTGGTATTATAAATACTAAATCAAGCTCATGTGATTTACGTTTGAGTGAAGAAAAACGTTTCAGGAAGAATTTCAGGTTGCCCCACAACAACCACCTACCTGTAAAAGTAATATTATGAGAAAAATGAAATGAAGCTTGGTAAAGTAGAATGAGACACGTACACAATTAATTCGTCAGCGACACGGAGAATCTTCGACGATAATGTGCAACGTGATTTCATGCCATTCTTTGGGAAAGGTGGTAAGGATTGACCGGATTTCTCTGTTTTAATTTGAAATTGCTACCACTTTTACTCACGCTGAACTGTCGAGAGAATGAAGGGGAAATGAGCAGGCTTTTGCTGAGTGATGAGATGACATAACATGACGTGAAGTGTTTTCCACTGACGTAAAAATGAAGGGTGGTTGGTTCGTAGGTTGGTTTGGTTCGTGGGCATGAGAATGAATGCAATTAAAGTTTGGATTTTTATTCATTGGGGAGCCCCGTGAAAATCTCAAAGCTCCCAGCACAGTTACAAATTTAAGGAGGAAAGAGGGAAAGTAGATGTTAGTAAAAGCAAAAAGTTGAAATGAAATGGAGGAATAAAAAATATATCAAAATCCGCATCCGTTATTACGTAATCCCCATGCTGCTATTGCGATGTAGGTGGATACTTCCTCGTACGTAAGAATACGTAAGGAATATAATGCATACATCCAAGGCCTCCTTTCAGCTTACTCGTGGGTTTTTTTCACCCGTTGTCGTCCTGGATAAAGGAAAATAAGGACAAGGTTACAATAATGGAAACACATGGGTTTTTTGGTGAGTAGTATTCTTCACTCAATCCTTTAATTTTCAGTGTGACGTAGATGAAGCCAACTTGACAGTAATTGAAATCCATTTCCCAAGGGAATCATTGCTGGTGCTACTGACGACATTTGAGAGCAGAAAGAATGAGACTCCTATGTTTTGTCCATTTTCGCCAGAAAAGTTTTATTTTTTAAACTCACATCATGCATTTGATTTTAATTGATTGATTGATGCATGCATGAATGGAGGCAGTGTCTGGAGATGAAATGATGCAAATCAACATGTGCCTATGAATTCCCTTTGCTCTTTGTTCACATTGTGAGTGAAATTTCTTCTCCACAAACAATTTTCAAAGGACATTGAAAATTAATACAGGTATATCATTACTTTTACGCAAAACTGGGACGATGTCGTTTTAAGTTTAATTTACCAGGTCAGAAGTTTTCTCCTACTCGTCTGACAAAGGATCGTCGTCCACAAGGATATTGCATTACCTGTGCTTCCCATCCAAATTTTCTCGCGCGTTTGCTGTTGTTTCACCACGATTATATGTGAAACATTGTGTAGGTATATATTGATTTCCTAACAACTTCTAATACACAGTTTGATCAAATTAAAGTCATGTAAGGCTTCCTTGGAATAGAAAGAAAAAAGCATTTACGTATTTTCCTTACCTCTACCTAATTCCTAATCTCCTACTTTTGTTTTCTTAACTTGAGTTTCGCAATACTTATAACAGCTTTTCCATTTTCTTGAAAAAAAAAATATTGTGACGTGAAATGTATCATGATTGTATTTTGAAGCTACCGGATATGAGAAAAATGAAGATAGAAGATCTTTCAAAATTTAAGCATGAGAAAAAAGCGTCAGCAAAATTTGGGCTGAACGACGCCACGAGAAGAAAATACATGCAAAATTAATATGGATGTAATACTACTACTTTCTATGATGTAGTGGCTTTGCTTCCTTTACTTCATCTTCATGTTTATTATTGCAAAAGAGACTTGTGAATTCTAGCATAAATAACATGAATCAAAGATTAATGTAGCTTACTGTGGTGAGTCTTTAGACTCCATCCATTAAAAGTAGAGACTTTTTGGTTACTGACGTTAGTTCAGTGGGTTTTGTGACGCGCGGTCGAAGCCAGAAGCTGGATTCACTTGCATCGCTCCGGATGGCGAAGAAACCAAAGTCGCTTTTTCCAGCTGTTTCCTTTTATTTTTAGTAAGGTATTCGCCCCGAGCATTGCGAAAGCACACACAAGGACGAAAAAATTTATAGTCTCGCTGAAAGACTGGAGTAAGTAGGAAAAAGAAGTGCTTAATCTGGAATTATACATTTACACTTTCCAACTCCCTTACTCATGACTCATAAAGCTTAAGCTTGTCTACAAGAAATTATGAAAGATGATGAGAAATGATACATTTCATTAGCTTTATGCGTCGTCTTTTTTTTCTACACCCTTCTTAACTCGACTAATAAAAATAAAAGAAAAGCTGCAGAAGAATGAGAAAGGAAAGATTCATTAATGAAATGGCGTAAAATTCCCTGAGCCTTTCTTTCACGATGACGTTTGTGAAAGTGTTTGGAAGTGAAAATACATACGACGTCAGAGAGAGCAAGTGAAAATAAACAATTTCCTCAATATGGTAATGGTACACACAACACACACCCCCAAAAACAACCCACGCACCCAAGATTGTTATCAAAACATGCACCTAGTAGAAATGCACTTTTCCTCCTCCGACCATATTTGATTGTGCTAGCCACTACGTAGAGAAACATAAACAACATGATACCTACTTTTTTCCAGGAGACAGTAAACAAACAAGCATAAGTAAAAGCAACACTAACGAATAAATTGCGTCTCTACTACTGCTGCTCTTCTCAGGTGAATTCGACCTTGTTCATCTCACCAATCGTATCATCACCCTCTAGAAAGAGCTCCGACTAATGAGCTCGGTCGGGTTTAAGTACAATTTAAACATTTCCACTTACTTTTATTTTTTTACAATGTAGTTACATGCTACTTTGTATTTTCTAATTACAAATAGTTTGGATTCTAAATAATTCTCTGTACATCAACATCAACTTCAACCAATTCTGGGATGAAACAGATGCTTTTTTTCCATTTAAATGAAACAAGTTCCTAAAACACCATTATTCACGTACACACTTACCTACGCATAGATGCACGTCACTTACGGAAAAGTTTGTTTCATTTTTGGTAAAATTTTGCATGCATAAGTAAGTATATGTACAATGCCGTAATCGTAATAGCAATCGACATTAGCATGGCTTTGAAATTTTCCTTGTAAAACTGATTGACATTCATCATGTTTCTCTTGATGATGATGATGATGGTGATGAACATGAGCTAATAGCTACCTTCACGACTGCTCTTGATGACGTAGTTGAAATTTATGATGTTCCGTGACATGCACCTTTTTAATTTGATGCTTCATTCGATAAACAATTCTGTGTATCTGGCAGGAGGCGGGTTTCATTTCCAGTCAAGGTTGAGGTAGGTGTTCAATGTCCAGTCCGGTCCAGTCCAGTCAATTTTATATCGTAGGCTCAATGAAAAAGTGGCATCGGCTTCTACGAAAAATTAAGGAGTATTAATTAATGACGTGAATATAAAATGAACTGACGATGAGTAAATCATTCTTTCTCTGATTAGTAATACTGGGTGATGCGCATATTTTTTAAAATGTTTTTGTTTCGAAAAACAGTTAGCTGTAAGTATTGCATTGTCATCGAGTAAAAATAAATTCTTGGTAATTTGACCATAGTCCTTGTGTCAATGTTGAATATTTATAGAGCCTCTAGTAAAGCTGGATAGTTAAGCAAATATTATGTCAATTCGTAATTTCCAACCTTCATAGCTCTCTTGTCTGGACTTGGACGCGTTTGCTCGATGTCATTTCCCACTTTGGTGGTAAGTATGATGATGATTACGATGGACTTGATCATGCAATACAGTTCAAGCGAAAAAAGAAGCCAAGAGAATTGGCTGAAAGGAACAGGTAAAAACTGACGAAGGCAAAAAATCATAATCGTAATCATAAACAGTGAACGAGTGGGGCGTACTAGAGCGTAAAATGTGAAACAGTTTGACTATTATTTACACTTGACTCGATACTGCTGGTTTTGGTTGCTGTGTTCCTACTTTATTCTCCTCGTGATTAGTATGCGTCTAAAAACGCTGAAAGTGAAAACCAGAAAAAACTGGTGAGAGGCAGAGACAAGAAGTAGGAAATACATCGCAAAAAAAATATTAGGAGGCCTTTAGCATTTCGGCATACGTAACATAAAAGCATCAAACATGGCATAATAATCGTAGGCAAAACTGCGAAAAAAGCAAAGTCCAAATGAATAAAGCTGTTAAGCAGCAATAACGACGTAGCTGAACGCTGAAAGGGTTAACAGCGCAGCGAAAGAGTTGTCCCCAGAATACTGCTTCAATGTCTGCCAAGTTCCATAG
>JAHZMX010004235.1:0-12688 GCA_027743895.1 Seira musarum
CGAAAATTTTATGTCATATTTGGTGTCATATTTTGCCAAATTCGTGTCATATTGTCATGTCATATTTTGGGCAAAAACATGTCATAAAAAAACTTAGTCTAGTGATGGTGCACTTCTAACCAAACCCCAATGCTAATGTAATGCATTGAAGACCGAACCAAAATTGAAATCAACATTTACTCGAGCATTTAAAAAAAACGAATTACGGATTCGTAATCAGTGCAGAAAGCTGGTTTAGACTATGTAAGTTTTATATGCGATTGAGGGGGTACAGTTCGGGGGGTTTCCTTGTTAGGCATACCTTTCAGCATACTTTTGGCCTACCCTTTTCAGCCTACTCTGTTTTTGGGCATACTTTTACGCCTACCTTTTGGCATACCTTTTGGCCTACAAAATTTTAAGGCTACTCTTTTGGCATACCTTTGGGTAGTCCCAAATCTACATAAACAAATTACAAATAAAACCTATTCTAATTCTAACAATGAGTTTATTAAATTTCAAGATGAAAAAAATCCTGCATATTCATTGCTGATTCTCCGCAAAAATGATGATCGACTATGGAAAATTGATTTGAGCTTGAACAAATTTGCAATGAAGCGTTGCTCGAGTAAAACAGTGAATTCTAAGTGACAATTATCTTTTACAGTTTAATTACAGCTTACAATGAATATTAGGTGGATTTCATGTAAACTGACCGGATCTTAAAATGACTAATCCTTGTTTTAGTGTTTTGTTAGTTCAGCCAATAGCCAACTTTAGTTGAAAACAAATCTCCCGTTTCCAACGACGACCATTTGGCTCTTGTTCCGGAAAGTAGAAGATGGGATGCGCTAAGTATTGAAGACAAGTTAAACGAAATGAAAAGTATTCAGGAAGGTTAGTTACCAAGTACTCAATATAATTTCATTTACGTTTTAAAAAAAACCATCGTTTATAGCATTTTAGAAGACCGTGATAGAAATACTACCTGAAGTCAAAATCGACGTGAAGGATTTATTAGCTAGGTCTGCAGGATCAAGTTTACGACAACGACACGAATACTTGAGCGGGATCCCGTTTGATATGCCATTGAAATCCATAGAAGAACTTCATAAATTAGAGCAATGGGTTGCCGATTCAGATAGTCGTATTAAACTGGTATGTTCAATCATTCGTGGTTATTATATCTCTCCGTTGCTATTTCATATTTGTCACTTTTACAGACCGCGTATTCAATCCGTTAATTATTTACTGCTAAAAAAATTGCATTTTCCCTCGGTAAAATGCACTAATATGCTTGAGCAACTCAACTTGCTAACCTAGAAAACTAATATATTTGTAAATGAAATGTAAATATGTAACATTTTTTTTGGTTTGGTTTGACGCCTATCTCAAAACACTACAGAGATAAACCGGAAGTCAAGTCCACTCAACTTAAGTCGACTAGTCTCATATGAGTGTTTGAAGTCTACATAAAAAATTTCATTCGAGTTTTATGTGGCTCAATGAAAATACTTAAGTTATTTTTATTCGGACGACGCGACGTCTTCTGCTTCGGCCGACCAAGTCAAGACTGTCGCAGTTTTGTAGGTTTGCAGCTGCTTTGCCAAGTAGTTCAGAGAGAAGTTGACTCGATATTTTTAAATGATTGTAATTGTGACTAAACTACAACCTTGATACTAAATAATCGTGGAGTCCTCAGGGGTCGTTCACTACAATGTTACGACTATGGTACTCCTCATTTACATTTATCAGAGAAAAAATAAAATTTCAGGTATTTTTAGTTGTTTAAAAAAAACAAGCGTGCAAATATTTACCGACAAAAGTAATACAAAATCTGTTAGATCGTTGCCGGTTTATGGACCTTGGCTGTCGCTGCAATCAGGCGGGTAAGATGTAGTCCTATACATTCTGGTGGATTTATATACAAATCAATGACGTCGAATTATGATCAAATGCAAGATTCAAGGTTGTGCTGAAAGGACGTACGTACGGGCAAATCCAAGTCACTTCTTTCTAATTCGTATAAAAATGGTCATATTAATTCAGATTTTGAATTGGTTTTTAGTCCATTTTTTAGTTATGAAAAATATGAAATTAAATTAAATATTTAATTTTCACTACAAAATATTGCTATTACTAGAATTGATGCTCGTGCTTATATGTTGCGTTCATCAGTTTCTTCGCACAGCAGTCATAACCGTATTCGTAATTCATATTCATAATATTTTTAGGGGTAGTTCCTGCTGCCGGTGTTTAGCAAAACCAGAGATAAACTCACTGAGAAAATACAATGACGTATAACCCAATTTGGTCCTCTGCCGTGTTTGTTAGTCCGTCCAATAAAAATACCAGCAAGAAAGTTTTTCTTAAAGATGAGAGCTCAAAAATTTGTGGGATCAAATTCAAACTCAGATGCCGGTGTGTGCTGACTTTGTTTGGCGAAATTGATCAACACATTAGACTTAAACAGTTTTCATATCATGGTGTAGTATTGTTGGGAGTTTAAAATTTTCGAATCAACAAGAGCTCTCTCAGGACCAATTACATTATCCAACTTACCATTATTGCGTCAAATCTACGAACAAGAAAAATATTAATGGACAGGCGAGCACGAGTAAAACGACTATTTGCTATACCATGAAGGCATTTCATGATCTTTCGAATTCTTTTCGTGTACTCATCTTCTTCCGCTCTTCTTTCCTTTTGGAAACTCTTTATTTTGTAGTTCGGTTTATAAAACGGTTCAATAATTTTTAATCATTAGAAATGTAGACTTTGCCAATCAATCTTATTTATTGTAATCTTGGATCTTAAAAATTGCACTACATTGGATTTGCAGGCGAGGAAATGATTACGATCATGTCACACCGTGTCGATCGAATCAAAGACACGCGACACTCTACGGTAGGTCAATAAATTTTGACGCCGTGACACTAAATTTTCTTCATTTTAGGTGCCCATTCAAACCAGAGATAGAGATGGGAAAAACGGGTTGAATTGGAGAAATGAATAAATTGGTAAAAAACGAGCAAAAACGAGTTTAAATGGTATTGAGAAACTTCATTTTGAATTGGTACAAGCGTTACAAGGACATCTTTCTAGTTTTTCTATATTAGTTAAACACACGTATTTTGGAGACTCGAATGCGCATTAGAACGAAGAAATAAATAATCGTATTTTGCAGATAATATTGCAGATATAATTATGCAAATAATACGCACATAATATTGCTGAAACTGGGAACGATGATATCTCTGGACTGCGTGAGCCAATTCAAATGACCTATGGCTCATTTGATTCCCCATAAAATTCTCTAGAAGAGTTTTATTCATTTTGGCGAAACTCAAATTGGCGACAAAATAATTGGCGAATAATCAAAAATCAAATTTTAAATGAATTTTTGAAAATCAATAAACCGCAGATTTAACACTCGAGAAGTACGTCGGAAGCCTTTTATCTTCATTTAGAACAAGAATTCAAACAAATTATAGCAATTACAATAATTTGAAAAAATTAGGGAAAAAAGGAAAAGAAGAGTGGAAAGCAAAAGAAAGAACAAAGGCATGCTCAACGCCATCTACGAGAAATGAACTGAAACTTTTTGAGGTTCAAACGAAAGAGTCTGGCAATTTCAAGGAAAAAGTTATAACCAAATTTGTATACCGAATAAGGTTTGTAATAATTAAGATGTGTCCATCTTTGTGGATGCAAATATATGAGTGTTAAAATTTTGACTTTAATCTAAAATTCTAAACCTTTACTAGTTCTCTGTGTAAATTATTCCCAACCCAAAAATCTTTGATATGCTTCAATCTGCATCAAATAAAACTTCGAATCTAGCTTTCTTTCTGTACAGTGGCGTGGCATCTCACCTGGTGTGTTATTTATTTTATTAATGTTGATTTTACCTTCTTATTCTGAAAATTCCGGTGAAAGCGGTAACATGGAAAAAATTTAGAATTATTTTGTACTAATTAAGTGAAATTAATTGTAGAAAATCACATACAGAATTGTTTAAACTTTGTTTTTATAATTTTCAGCTCCTTCTTCTCAGCAACTGTATAAACTGTTTAAATATTCACATATTCTAAACCAAAGTTAAGCAATTATAAATTTAAAAGTCTTCAAGCGGATCAAATATTCATGTAGTACATTAAGTAAAATTACACGTTGGAAACGGGATTTTTAGCACGTCTTGTCGAACAAGTGCAACATAGATTATTTGGTTTGGAATCCACACTTCGTATTGTCCACGAAATCGATAGTTTTATGCAAAGCAAAATCAAACGGCCCCTTCATAATCTCTAATGCAAATCTCCAAGTTTCATGACACAAGACAATGAAAAAAAACTAAAAAAATGATGAAAACGAAATGCTCACAACTTACAATACAATGAAAATTACAGTCGATGTCGGAGAATCTCATCAGACGCCAGCAACGAAAAATGCATTGCACAATTACACTTATATTTTGGCTTAATTGTAAAAATAGTGCAGCATGCGCAACGCATACAAATGATCAGAATTGATCGAGACATTCTTCTGATTATGTTACTTGCTTTGAATTAAACATAGTGTCAATTACATAATAACGTATTTACTCTAAAAGCGCACACATATCATGTAATCTTTAATATCAAATCCATTAATTAACCCACTGCATGTTCAAAAAAGATCCGCATTTTATTTGGGCTTTAAATGAGAAAATACGGTAATTTTGTTTTCACAGTTTATTTTAAATGTATAAAGTATATTCAATAAATTAAATGATCTACCCTTTAAAAAGTGGAAATATTATCATCCATTCCCTCCAAAAAAATCCCTAAACTGCCTAATCGCAATCGTAGTGATCAAAGGCATAACAGAAAGTGTCGTAATAAATTAATTACTATGCCCCGTAGCCCTAATGTAGTACATCGTAGATGTTAAGAAAAAAGGCTAATTTTCGAACAAAAATTATTTTATTTTATGGTCGTCTCATCTCATCCCACAACAACCAAAGTAAAGTGGAGCCCTTGACGAAAAAATCAGCTCATTATGAATTAATCATCAAAGGTAAAACAGGCAGAAACTTTAGTGATGACCTTCTTGGTCATATCTTATTGGGATGACATGACATGAGGTAACAAATTTTTTGGGAAAAATAACAATATTTATTTTTGATGATTGGTCAAGAATTAAGAAGGAAGGTGATGCATGATCATGATAAAAATGAACAATAAATGATCAACGGTCATTGATTAATACATTTTTAATCAGATTTGTGCATCATAATTATAAAAGCCAAATCCCGTACACTGCACAAGAGTAAAATATCTACATCCGTCATAACAGAATGACGGTCAAAGATGGAAAGTAAGAAAGACTTTGAAAGACCTTTTATCAATCTATAAAATAAAACAGAAATTACTGCAAATGCATGCAAATTTTTCAAGGAATTTAGAAAATTTTGGGTTTGAAAAACAGCTGATTTTATGATACATTTAAGCACTGGAATGTGATACTGCTTCAATCAAAATACTATATATTATATTTGAATATATTTGGCTAACTAAAGTGTTTCATTTTGATTTACACATTGGGATTTAATTAGTAATAATGATGAACGGCATCTGTTTAAATATTCCCTACCTCCACGAAATCCCCAACCGATGTTCAAGCTTTTCTATTTTAAACTTGAACTACGAATTGTCGATTTGTCTGTTCAGCATGAAAAATCTATAATAATGTCGGGTTTGCTGGTAAAACATATAATCATGAATCAATCAACGTGACTGCACCTACTAATTTGAAATTTTAATCGAATTACAGTTTGCGTTGAAAAATGATGCCATCATATCAATTTTGTGATTTTTATGACTGATGGCATGACACAGGCATCGGTAATTTTGAATTTGATTTCGTTTTGATTGGGCTCATTCAGTGCTTCGGATGATCAATATGCGCTTTGTGATTTCATTTTAATCCTAAACGTAAATCATTTTACTAAAGTTAATTTGTAGGAAGTCTTGCTTATCATGATTTGGAATTTTGTGAATGATATGATGCACTTTGATTTCCATTTACGATTTTCTGGCACGTACTATTTGAGTAACTGAATAAGTAGTAAGTCCTGCGTCTGTTTATGTTGAATGATGGAGGTTGAGAAGTTCTTTCGGATAAGTCCCGAAATTGATTTAAAAAATCACGGATTTTTTTTACAATTTTGTTAAAGTGCAAAATGTGGATCATTTCGAATTTATTTGAATTTCAATGTCTGAAATAAATCTGCAAATGATTAAAACATTCAGTTTACCTATTAAAATGCAATTTAATTCATTTTAAAAATTAAATGCTTATACTTATCTTATTAAAGTTAAAATCCATTCTTGATGAAGATTTTTTTCATAAGGAATTTGTGACTCAATGGATCATATTCAACAAATTTATATAAAACCGCTACAAAATAGATAAACTTTACATTCATTTCATTTGTATCTGTGGTAAAGAATCGGTGATTACTTACTTTAAAATAAATTAATGATGCGAATCCATACAAGTAATAAAACCGAAAGATATCAGAAAAGATATATAGGAATCAGTCACAATTTGTAAGCTTACTACTATAGCAGTATTAGTCATACATCCTTTGGCATTCGTGCATCTGGCTTGTTCGCTGCAATTTTAAATCTCAACTCTCGGGTAATTTCGTTATATAATAACTTTTTACCACGTTTTGAAATAGATAACAGATGCAAAGTGCAAATTACCATAATTTAATGAAGATGAGAGGAATCAATTCATACAAATGTCTTCATAGTTTTAATCGGACGAATTTGCATTGAATATACCCTACCACTTTTTTTACATTTACAACTGTGAATGGAAATTCTAAAGGAGTATTTTCCGCTTACTTTTATCTTGTCTCGTGCGTGAGAATTTTCATTTATTTATTTCGTGACCTCAGCTAATAAAAATAGTTCATGTCAACTAAGGACGGTTGTTTTTGCCAGTTGGCGTAAGATTGTGTTATACAGCTGAATCAATGAGTCAGTTCTGGGCCCGTCACATTATTTTAAGCTCACGTGGAATATTCATGTTTACCAGATTCAGTAATGATTTGTTGTTGGTAGTACAAGTTAAAAGATACTAACTATATGCAATACGTCAAACTCGTTAATATCTTATAGTATTAAGTCCTGACTCTCTGTAAGTTTGTGTGTGTGTGCGTCTGTCCGTTTTCTGTGAAGAACAAGAAAAATACTTGCTCATCCGAAAAGCATCGACTGGATCGCACTGTTCCAATAGCAAAATCACATTCTCTGATTACATATTTTGCAATTTTGAATTGCTATTGCAGAATTTACAAAATTCAATAACTGTATCTGTACTTGTATTTGGCACTGCAAAATCAAAGAAATTAGGAGAGTAGGTAAGGTACTGCAACCGAATGTGTAAGGACATTCATTCATTTGAAGGTACATGTCATTTGCATTAGAATACCTTCTAGCTGGGTCATCAAGCTTATTGATAGAAATAAAGAAGACAGGCAAAAAATAGCAATCACGATCACACAATCAGTCCAAAAAATATTATCCACAAATTCAGTCTGACTTGAATCAATTAAAGCATCTTATAGTATTAAGTCCTGATTCTCTGTCAGTGTGTGTGTGTATGTGTCCGTTTTTCGCAGGGGGCGTTGCAGTAAATGAGAGGCGTTATATAGGATCCGGAGGGAGTTGTTATATACGAACCGGAGGGAGGGTGATCAAAAGTGATATGAATAATTAACTAATAAATTAACTAAATTGATTAATTAGTTAGCTTACTTAATTATCAATTAACTCAATTAATTATCAAAACCCTATCATATCACTCCCTCCGGTTCATATATAAATGTAATTGTATTGGATCCGGAGTAAATAATTTCGAAAATCTATTTGTAATTGTATTGGGTCCGGAGTAAATAATTTCGAAAATCTATTTGTAATTGTATTGGATCCAGAGTGATTTCTATTTATTTTTTGGACGTGGTGCGTGTGTGCGCGGATTTTATTTTTTTAACGCCGAGCGTGCGTGCGCGGATTTGATTGGCTCTGAACGCGGAGCGTGCGTGCGCGGGTTTAAATTTTTTTGAACGCGGAGCGTGCGTGCACGGACTAGTTTTAAAAATTTGTTGAGACAAGACTGGACAGGACGTTTTTGCAAACACCTGATGCATCATTCATGAATACGACGAATGACATGACATGCATCATGTCAAATGCAAATGACAAGGATTTATAAAAATTCAGTGCAGTTCAGTACCTATTTGACTTTAAGTAAATCGTCAAAAATGCAGAAAGTCATAGTCATTATCATGTCAAAGCAAATTACTTTGCATTTATAGTAAACTACCGTCATCATAAAAATGTGGCGAGTAAACTGCAATGCGTTAAAATCCTTGTGTGTAAAAGAAGTTGACAGCGACACAATAGTAGCCAACACCCAATATTTTTTAGGAGAGCAGGAAAAAATATCAAAACTAGAACTAGTAGAAGGAGTAGGAATGGTGTCGTGTAAAAATTTGCAGGATTCAATTATTATTATTATAATATTCTGTTGACCCCTGTCCATATGCCTAAAACTGGATTGAGTAATGAATCAGTTTAAGGATGCATATTTTGCATTCGAAAAATAAAGACTTTATTTTAAAAACATGACGTAGTTCTTTCGGAAGTTTTTGAAGTAATTCCAAATAACTTGCGAAACCCACATTGAAAAGGAGGGAGGAGGAATATTTGAAACCCTTTTGGAACTGTTAATGCACATACCAACACCTCTTGTTTTACTTCCCTGTCGAAAATATGATTATGCTAATGCACCGCGATTCGATTAATCCAATGCTTAAGTATTGCAAAACTGGACTGCGCTGAAAAATTCAGGAAGCGACAATTGTACATTCCATGCTTTTACTAATAAATAAACCGAATTCAATCTCTCTTTGGTTTAGTTTTAATATCCCATTCAATTTTTATGTGAGGTAACGATCATTATCAGGACATGAGGATGCTCCAAAATCATCAAAATAAACACTTTATTCAAATCAATAAATTTTCAGCTTTAAACAATCGTTTTTATTTGTAATTTCTTTCAAATACATCATATTTATTTGTAATTAAATATTAACATATTAGTCACGTCCCACAAATGACCATGAATTGACTATAAATAGAACGGAAATTAATTAAATTCACTTAAGGACGCGAAATTAATTTTAAGTTACATGCTGGTGCATTAACTAGAATTGATTTGTCCAGTCTAAAAATTAACGCACACTTCGCAACGACCACGTGATCACACTGCCGATGCCCGGTGCTCTGGGTTTATTTTGATTTTTGGAAGCGTCCTTCACATATTTTAAGTTTTCAAATTTTATGGTTTGATTTTTTCCTCAATTCACTTTTGCTTTCACTCGTTTCGTTTTATACTGCTGAAAAAATTCGTATTTTAATTTGCTTGAACAACTGAACTTTCTATGCAAGAAGACCATTCTGCTTGTAAATGTAATGTAAATATGTAACATTTTTTTTTGGTTTGGGTTGACGGACATTTCAAAACACTACAGTGAAAAAACAATGAAGTCCCGAACATTTAACTTAATTCGACTAGTCTAATTTGAATATTTGAAGTCCATATTAAAAGGCTCACACGAATAAATGTAAGTAATAAAAATATTCACGAAGTATGTCGATTGTTGGTCGGACGACGCGACGTCTTCTGCTTTTGTCGTCCATGTGATAACTGTCACAATTTTGTAGGTTTGCAATGGTACTCACTTAATAATCGTGGAGTCCTCAGGGGTCGTTCACCAACATGTTACGACTTAAGTACTCCTTATTTAAGTTTATCGAATAAAAATAAAATCTCAAGTATTTTTAGTTGTCGAATAAAAAATAGACGCGAACAAGCTCCGACAAAAGCAACACAAAATTCTGTTAGATCGGAAATCAAGCATAGATTCAGGATGCCGGTATGAGGACTTTGTTTGTCGTGGGAATTTGCCTACGAGAGAGATGTATTGCAAAATTAACAAATTGATGGTGTATTTAGGTGGAAGCAAATGGCATCGAATTATAACGTAATGCAAGGTTATGCTGAAAGGACGTACGTACAAACAAATCCAAACCACTTCTGTCGCATTCATCTAAAAAGTAATTATAATTATCCTGATTTTGAAAGATTTTTGCTTAGTATCTCCTTTAGGAAAAAAAAAATAAGATATTCTATTTTCACATCAAAATATTGCTAATTATTGCTGAATTGACGCTCGTTCATCAGTTTCTCCGCATATCAATCATAGTCGTAGTCATAATTCATATTCAGAAAAGTTTTTGGTGTGGTTCGTGCTGCCGGTAGTAAGTACTTCTACTGGGTTAGCGGGGGAATATTAAAAGGCTTTTTAATAGGATAAAGACTATCATATTTGTTAGTTCGCCAAAAAATACAAACGAGGAAGTTCTTTCTTACGATAACAACCCAAAAGTTTGTGAGATCGAATCTCAAACTCAAATTCAGGTGCCGATGTGCTGACTTTGTTTCTCGGTGCAATTTGATAGTAAAACAGATGTCATCCATTTCCACGGGTAATGTTGCACTTACTCGGAAGTTTAGATTGTCCAACGAAACGGAACTGTCGCAGGGACCAAATAAATTATCCAACTTTTCATTATCACGCAGAAGCTACGAACGTGAAAAATATTTAAAATATCAGACAAGCTCGAGTAAAATGATGATTTGCTACGGCATGAAGGCATTTCATGATCTTCCGAAATCAAAAAAAATTCTTTTTGTGTATTCATCATCTTCCGCATTTCCTTCCTTTTGGCAATTCTTCTTCATTATGAATCAGAATGCCAAAAAATATTCAAAAAATCAGAATCGGACAAAAAAATTCTTAAAATACTTTCGAATTATTTTTGGTATTATTGAATGAGTGCACAAAAATGAATTCAATGTTTTTACTTATTGTGGTTGTGGAATGGGCAGTACACTTTCCCCTTCCGTCTACTTCCTCTATTCATAACATTCTCGTGCTCGTTCCGTTTTTGTGATTCTAGATTAAAAGGAAACATTATGATCAACCTATTAATCTGACTGATGCAATTTGCAACTGCAACAATCCATCTTCTTACATTCCTATTCAAACTTGGTTGATGTCTTGACTTGTCTCCTTCCTGTTTTCATTATCTTTATCTTTCACTTGACATAATGCAAGTAATTTTGCTTGAGTAGATTTGGGTGAGCATGAACAAAAATAATTTTATTTTGTGAATGAAGATGCTCAAGATTATTAGGACTAAAATGTAATACAAAAAGTTTGAACGTAATGCAGCGGGTGAATTACGACTTCAGAAGCAAAAGTATTTAGCGTGGTATGAGGAATTTTAAAAAATGTAATCATGATCTTTAAGAATCTTTAAATTAAAATAGTTCAGAAATAATTTTCATAATATTTTTTTTACTGGTTGGACAGAGGTAGTTAAATTGGAGCCACTCAAACACAAAATTAACGCTTGTATCTTAATTTAATCCTTCAAGTATCTGAAATCTGGTTACATACAAATCAACCGTATTACAGGATAACGTTCCTGAGGCGTTAATTTCAAAGATTTTCTATTTTTCTTCTATTTCCAAAATGTCTTATTATTATTACTAGAATATAAAGACATAAGTGGAAAAAATTATGGTGAAGTGAATCATGAAATAATTACTATTTATAACTGAAATTTTGGAATTTCATTTTATTCAAGGAGCACTGATTCTCCGAAAAGGTCTAAACAGCATCTGTTGTAATGACGATTCCGTCGTGATGAACTGGAGTTCATTACTGGCGTATGCATTCACAATTGGGTCCAAATTTTTTAGATGGAACGTTTTGATGTCATGAAAATAATTTGATTTGATCAAATTTTTAACATGAATTAAAGGAAAAGGCATCGTCCAATTTGTTTTATTTTACCCAAGGGACTTCCTACATTGAGACTCACAATTATTATTACTCAGCGTCAAGTCATACGTCAAATACCCGTGATAAAGAATGATTCATTAGAAAACTTTTTACTGATGTGAGACGTATTTACTGAGATTATTCAATGGCAGTTTGGATGAGAATTACGATGAGATTTCCATTCATAAATCAATATGAACGCACGCATGATGCATCTTCTCAAAAATAAATGTCATGAACCATTCATTCTCATGCCATTATGTCTCATGGAAAAATAATATAGTGCATTAAATGCACCAAAAAAACTGACCAAGCCCTTATTATGTTATGCATAATGTATACAAAATTTTGATTGAACGCATCAAAAAATCACATAGCCAAAAACATTTATAAAAACACTAATCATACATATAATCATGAGCAGACATGATATCATTATTAATCATAATCATAAAAATGAGTTGCACATTTTTAATAAGTTTTTAGTTTTAAGGAAAAAAATATATCAGCGGATGAGAAATTTAATCAAAGTTGATATGTATTTCCACATCAACCATTTTAGGAATGATAGAAGCGATTTCACACTGAAATCTATTTAAATCTTAAACTTGCGCAACATGAAGAATTCCATATATGGGCTGTCAAGCTAACTTCTCCGAAAAATGTTGGGTAGTGTTAGAAATAGTGAGTCAAGCTTAAATTGTTTATTGTTAGATTAAGGATGACTCAAGTAAATTT
>JAHZMX010004236.1:0-13603 GCA_027743895.1 Seira musarum
ATTACAGTCAACTGTCAATTGAATATTATTTACAGCTGCGCTACTTACAGGATGAAGTGAGTAGCGGAATGCAAAGAATTGCATTTTCTACTAAATTCTTCGCTGTAACAAATCAATTCGTTGGCTCGGTACAAAAGACCTTTTTTAGCATTTAATATTAATAATTGTATAGTTCACTAATAATTATAGATAATTTTGTTTATTTTTTAGATATTTGGTATTATCGTCACATTTGCCATCATTATATTCCAAATGCAACCAAGGAAATAAAGGGACATTAAAATCTTCGACCTAGGATTCTCTGTAACCAAGGCACTAAGGTTACAAATGCAGAAGAGGGAAGAAATGGTAATTTTTTCAATTACCAAATATTTTAGGAAATTCGTGTTTGTTTCGCTGCTTGAATCAGAGAATCATTCTTCTTGTGTATTTGCGTTTTATGTACATAGTATTTACAATGATTCAATTCATCTAAACAATGATACTACCCACGCACTTTCATGAATATATTTCAGTCATGGTTGAATGTTGAATGTATAAAAACAAAAAGGGTTAATACCAGTTCATAGCAGAAATATAAGGTGTTGGATACAGGTCAGATATATGGAAATGTATTCTTAGGTGCACTAGGCTAAAGCTTAGCAATTATACTAATTGATTTAAGTAGAGCATATGTTTCTTTTAGTTTCATGTGCTGGATCATTTGTTTGCTTATACTTTGTTTTATCGGAAATTGATCCGGAGAACTACACGAGTTAGTCTCATGCTGACAATGTCTTTGTCATTGCCAATGAACGTTCTCATTGTCATTCTCACTTTTTCGCGATACTCAACAGTTCTTCACCAATAATTCCTTCCCTTATATCTCGAATTGGCAAATTTCTTCAATTAATTTTTTCAAAATGCCGAGCTCGAAGAAACGCCTGATTGATTCCAAACTACCACGATTCCTAAAGATTTACATTGACATTTCGTATTTCATTCTTTGCTGTCCATTTCGTCTTGATCTGGTAAAAAATGAGAAATCACTGTTATCCAAATTTAAAATCCATCAAAACAAAATTCAGAAAACGTTGTGTGCTTTTCTGACGATTCTCAATTTACCCTGGTACCTCACCGACATTCGCCTTTCCATGCCGGAGGATAACTCCAGAAATCCATCCACATACCTTCATTTGCTGACCAAACCTCGAGTTGTCAAATTTCTTCAATTAATTTTTTCAAAATGCCGAGTTCGAAGAAACGCCTGATTGATTCCAAGCTACCACGATTCCTAAAGATTTACATTGACATTTCATACTTCATTCTTTGCTGTCCATTTCGTCTTGATCTGGTAAAAAATGAGAAATCACTGCTATCCAAATTTAAAATCCATCAAAATACAATTCAGAAATCGTTGTGTGCTTTCCTGACGATTCTCAATTTACCCTGGTACCTCACCGACATTCGCCTTTCCATGCCGGAGGATAACTCCAGAAATCCATCCACATACCTTCATTTGCTGACCAGTCTCTTTAGCACTGCGATAAAGGTCGCCACAATTCGAGCATTTTGGTTGAGCCAGAAAGACATTGAGAATATTGTCAACTTTCTTCTAGTTGTTGAAAGAAATGGAGACTTGAGAAGTGTAAGTGCAGGTGAAATTCCGCGAAAATGTGCACTGAAATCCATTATCCTGTCTAGATTTACCATTGGTTTTGTTTGCGTGTTTCATTTCATCACTTCAATCGGACCATTCTTGGACGGAAGGACACCGATTGATTCTCACCCACGCACGGAGAACAATCCTTTTAATCTTGATTTGTGGTGGAGAGATATGAAGGCAGCAACACATTTTAATTTCTTCATAGATTCAACCGCAGTCATAGAATGGATGGATGTTTTGTTGCTTACTCTAACCACAATTGGTTTGCTCCATCGTTGCGTCCTTGGTGTGTTTTGTAATCTTCTTGTTTTGATGGTCGTTTGTACTTTGTGGACAACAGTTGCATCCTTCATCGAATCCTTTCATATTGCCCCAATGGTACCAATTTCATATTGGCTTGACGTAGAGAATGGCGAAGGTCAGTTGCTCGAGTTGGACACATTTGGAGTTGGAGAAAAGAGTGATGCTCACCTAAGATGGTTTGAGATTAGAAGGCAGTATGCTTATCTCAAACAACTTGCCTCATTGTTAAATGATACATTCGGAACTTGTGTCTCTTGCTTTTTATTCGAAAGCATTTTGTTTTACGCGACTAGTTTTGATGACGGATTTGTGAGAATTCAGAGTTTTCATGATGTCACAAAGATGACGAGATTAGCATTCACTTTTCTCTTGATTGCGGTGGGCGTGTTGGTGTTAGCTGCTGATATCTGCCATAAGGTATTACAATGTTCGAAACAAAACAGGCGATGAAATGAAATGAATGTATACCAGCATTTAGGAACTTTGTTTTGGAATTTTTTATAGATGAATTTAATGAAAACCTGGTTGTCAAAAGAGGAAAATAGGCTCGGACTGGCGCCAGATCAACTTATTATTGTTATGGATGAAATCAATAATAATACGGTGTCCATCAAAGGAAGCGGAATTGTGCCAATTACTTATTCCGTGGTTGTGAGCGTAAGTAGTATGTAATGAAAACTTAATGAACTTTGTTTTCCTTTGCCGAGAATATTCTGAGAGATTGATGGACCTACTGTTGTTTTATATTCATTGATTTTGTTGGTTGAAATCAGCTTATATGTTTAATTCACTTTCAAGAATTTTGCCAATCAGTTAAAGTTTATGCCCCATTCTATTATGTGTTTTACTGTTTTACATGACTGTCCAATTTTATGACTAGTCACGGAGTGACCTTTTTGAGATCGTTTGTGATGATGACCTGGAAGACAAAATAATTAATTAATTTTCTAAATTTTATATTTAAATGATATTCCTTTTTGTTTTTAGATGTTCGGGATAATGGTCACCTACTTCATTATATGCGTTCAGTCATCAAACCCACATTAAATTAAAAATAAGCATTATTTTATTGCAGCACATTTACTGGCCTTTGACAATTAATTACATTTGATATTGAATAAATTTGATTTTTTTTGTTGATTTCGGTCTATAAAAATATTTTATTTCTTGTTCCGTTCTGCATAAATTATTGAAACGGAAAAGAAAGGGTTAAGCTGACGTGTGGCTACCAATGCAAAGAATTGATAAAACCAACAAGCGTGTTAGTATTTGCTAATCTGCCTTTACAGACACTATGTAACAACAAATTCTTAATGAAACGCATGCCAATATAAATCGCAGGTTATATCGTAGTCGTAAAGTACACACTCCTTCGTGTTATCAATTCAAATGCAAATATAACTCTCCACAAGATAACAAGGAAGAATAACATTTGCCCCCGCTCCTACCCTATAATATGCTCTGTTGAAAGTAGATCTTGACGTGCTTTAACTCTGGAAATTGCGTGCAAGTATGAATTGGATAAAAATGTTCAGCTTTTCCAAATACTGAGCAGGAGCAGCAGTAGATATATTTCAAAGGGTGAACAACGTTATGAGACTGAAGATTGCTAGCCATTTCCTTTTTCTTATGAATGTTACAGGCTACTAGGCTACCATCCGCTGAATTACCAAGAACAAGTAGTTATATCAATATCATCACTTCATCTTATCTTTGTTTTTCGTATGCGCCCATTTTTGCCCAGGTATTAGCGGATGAAAACTGGAAGCATGCTGTTGATAGGCAAAATAAACCTTGAACAAATGATTTTGAAATGGTCTCAGGTCTTTATTCAGCACCTCGTGACATGACAAAACTAATGACTCATGATCACATGATATTTTCAACGTATTTGAACTAGATTTTTCTTGGACTCTGTTTTCATGATGCCCTAATTTTACTTCAATTTGATATAAAATGATAATGTTGATGCAAAGCAAAGTTGCGAATATACCTACGGTAGTTCGTCAGCATTAAGAAACGGAAGCATTAAGAAGAGCAAACGTTTTCGTAGAACCGCATGAAAAATATTTTTTTGAAATAAACAACATATTTTTCATTTTTAAGTGAATTTGAATTCAAATAATAGCATGATGAACCCGATTAAGAGGGGACTGAACTCATTAATTCAGCTATTTTGAGGATGAAATCTCAATATAAGCTTTTGGAGAACAATAATTTAACATATGAAAAAATTTTGGTGGTTGTTGAACCGTTTCTATATAAATATGTCGAAGGATATAATGTGAGTCTTGTCAACACAATTGCTTTAGAAGTCAAAGCTAGGATTCCATCTGACACATCATTTTCAACGGAATTTATTTCCGATTCGTACCGTAAAACTAAAGATAAGCTTTTAGAGTTATTTTCAATTGTTCGTCAACGAGAGATCCTGTAAGTTTTTTTGTATATCAATTATGACTTGACATCAGGACTATCGGAATAAAATTAATTTAAGCTTATATTATGTTTGTAGCGAACCTGGCTATCAAAGAGCTCTATTGGATGTATTGATAAATCTGGACGATGAAAAACTCGCAGAAGCAATTCGTGAAAAAATTCTATCGAATTACGGTGAAAGCGTTAATATATACGTAGAACGTGACAGAAAAACTCTAGTGTTCAAACCCAATCCATATCAGTGCAAATCGAGTCGATGTCGTCGTAAAAATTTAATCATGTATACTTTAACATTTGTTGGTATTTGTGCATTGATAGTATTTAGTTTAAAATTGATATCCGCCAACGACAATTCCACTCTTTATACGACACGTGAATATTCGGTTCAAACCACACCAGTTACAACTATACGAAAGGTTTCAAAGCTTTTGCATAAAGTTGCAAATACGGAAATAAATATAATTCCACATGGGAAAAGTTCATATGAATCTGAAGTCGCCATCAACATTTCTGGATCTGCTGAACCAACCTTAAGTTCAAAGAAGAAACGTCGCACGCTAATCAAAGCAAAGTCTATTTTTGAGCTTCAAAACAGACTCCAACTTCTCAGCTTTGCGCATTCAATATGGATCGAAATAGATTTGGTTCTTTCAGTCAATTGGCCCTATGGTTCAGTTATACCCCTCTCCACAAATGTGAGTGGGCTGATTCTTCGTGGACATTTCTATACTGACATCATATTTCAGATTTTGAACGAGACTAAAAACCTCAAAATACTACACCTCATCAACAACGAGAATTTGATGTGCCGGATTAACGAAGGACAGTTGACACTGCAACGTTCACTATCTTCGGTTTCCATGGACAAGTTAAAGTTTGTAATTCTAGAGGAATTTGCAACCTGCTCAATTTATAGCACAATTGCTTCAAAGCTTGAGACTAAAAATCTTGAAGGTATTCAAATCAAAGCTGGGGAAATTAGTTCGACGAATTATTTGGACATAATGGGTCTTCTTCATGTGAACAGACTTACAATAACTGATCTATCTCTTCATCAGACAATGTTTTCTCTGGGTGATTCTAAGGCACTGTTTGATACAAGATTTGGAAACTTGCCAAAACTACAGTACCTTCATGTTGATTTCATTCCAAGCAAAAACGTTTCAAATGTGACGTATTTTGGAGTAAAGTTTCCACAATTTGTACCTAATTTGGAAATCTTGACTTCCGATAAAGGATTACTACCATGGAGCCAGGTTCCTCATTTCCTGGAATGCAAGAAACTCAGAAGAGTCAAAATTGCAGTTGAGATACCGGATTATAAACGTAATTTCAGTTTCACCTTTCTCAACCGATCACTCCCAATGCTGGTGGATATGACATTGGGATTGTACCGAAAGAATTGCAAGCACCTACCAAGAAACAACAACTTTCTGCGATTAGAGGGAATCGATACATTGCCACCAAGAATAAAAAATATAAAAATCTTATCCAATTGTATGCTGTCTCTCGAAACCACTGCAAGTGGTAGTTCAATCCAGAATTATCGAAATCCATATTACTTCATGGAGAAAAACTTGTACGGTATAAAGTTTGAAATTGATAAAAGAAAGCCAAAGCCGGCAAACATGAGATAAAAACGATTGAACAAATATATTTCAATTCAAAATTTTATTCTAGAGATATAATCATACAGATGTAACGATAAGATAAGCATAGTTGGTGTTTCAGTATTCTTTATTATATATGAAAGATGACGAGACTTGTTGACCAAGTTTTTAAACATACATAGTTACAACCGGCTTGCCTGTATTAATTTCAGACCAATAATTAGAATGAATGAAATAAATAATTAGATCATAAGTATAAAATAGTACCTGTTTGGTAAGTATAATTGATACTTAAATTAAACATCTTGCTCCTAAAAGTTTCATGCAGTAATCAAATCCAATCGTTATTAAATGACTGTGCATTCTGGAGTAGATTTTGGCGATTAAGCTAATCGTAAGTGTGAAGACTCTTAATCGCACGCACGCCTCAATCGTCTTAATTTCTTATCTTTACGCAAACAGTTTTCCGTCCGTCTCTGTCCCCAGGATAACTTCCAAACGCCTTTACTAATTTCCCAAAAAATTGACACAGTACCCATTGGGAACTAGGACCGGTTTTCAATGAATGTGGGCAACCCTCTGGGTCAGGATTGAAGCTTGATTTTTTTATACCTTGGCCTACTTTTAAGTTAGGAGTTCGCACAAATACTCTGGTTGTTCCAATTCGTTCATCTATCGCTATTACATGCACGTCCTATGTTATTTTTTTTTGAGCATGGACTGTGTTTAGTTATTAGTCATGCCATAAAACTGCATTGATTTGATTAAAGTATTAATATCAATGGTGATATCTTTATAGCGAAAAATATAAAAATTGATAGGCTGTTATCTGCAAAACCACACATTTATACTTTACACTACGCCTACCTATATTTAACTACTCATGTAGTGAGCCTTCGATTCATATTAACCCCATGTTTATTTGCATTCTCCATTGTGTTCTGTGTTTCAACCAATGACAAACTTGAAGAATTGCTACTGTGACATGATGAAGTACTTATTGAATTTAATCAAGAAAAATCGGTATCTTTTACACAAGTATTCATGCATAAATCATAACTAAAAATTGGTATCAATCTGCAGTTTCATTGCTCTTATTTTCATGATAAGCCCTTGTATATCATGTATGAGAAAAATTTGAAATAAAAAGATGGTGAACTAGCCAATGAGTTTGTCATTTTTCACTCCACAAAATTATTTATCATCAACGAATTTAACAGTAATTACAATGTGTTTGTTTGTGTTATATATGAGTTGTCACCATTTTTATTACTAACTCTACACTGTTACAAGCTAGCATACATACAACGAATCAAAAAATCATTAAATTAGGTCTCCTAACATACATTGTCCTAATTGAGAAAATAATAATACAGGAATTTAAGAAAGAAAAGTTCAACGTTTTGGTTTAAAAGATCAAACATGGCGCGAATTCATCGTTATACACTACGCATTGTAAACGTGACAGACGAAGACGAAGAAATTGTGAAAATTTTGAACAACGTGAAAATTCTGTTGCATAACTTTGTTATCGACCCGGTGCATGATTCTTTGGTCACTTCTCTCATTATCAATACAACTGCACGATTAGAGTTGGACAGAAACACGACGGCTTCTTTCAACGGTAGAAACCTTGGTGTTAAGGAGAAAATTACAATGCTATTTGATGCTGTAAATTCTCAAATGGAATTGTAAGTTTAACTATAATTTGTTGCAAAATACATAGCTATATACGATTCTTCCTTATAGTATATGTACAGTTTTTATAAAACTTAACATTAGAAATATCAACGCAAGAATCCATTTCTTGAACCTGCTCATCAATTACGATGTGGATACAACACTTGCTAAAGCTATTCGGGATAAAATAACCAGGGAGTTTCCAGAAACAACATCGATTACCGAAGAAAAATTAAACTAATTAAATGTAAAACATTTTCATGTAAAACGATGTCAATCGGTTTTCCTTATGAACTGGAATTTCTAAGCATCAAAAAATAAAAACTACTAAATTGAACTGTAGATGCAATTCTAAAGTCAAGTGATTAGGAATGAAAATATGTTTTTGTCATACATTCTCAGTGTGGTACATGATTGTGAACTAAAACAAGAAAAGATACTTTGTGTTTATGCCCATATTGTTTAAGACCTGTTTTTGCTCATTAAATAAGATGAAGAAATAGTAAACGATAATTTGGTGTAAATAAATTTATTTTGTCAGGATGATTTCATTGTGACATTTTGTCTTATTCAAAATTTAAATTAAGCAATTTTGACGGTGGCAGCTGGAGTTCCAACAATGGTCTTGAGAACTGGTGCAGCCAATACCGTTGGAGCAGCAATAGTTTTAACTGCGGCGACGGTGGGTGCGGTCAAAACGGGAGCAACGGCTTTAACGACAGGGGCGGCCACCTAAGAATAGATAATTTCCAAGAAATGTTAAGTATGCTTGTCTGAAAAAATCTTTACAACATTGAGAAAATCATTCTTACAGTCAAAGAGGTAGAATAAGTGATGGGATGTGCTAACTACATCATCAGTAATATAATAGAGTCACATATCATGCTTAAAAACCTATCATGGATGAAGGACCATTGATGAAAATAATTCACTTACAATTGGGGCACTGTAAGAAACAGCGACTGGGGTCGCCACGTGTTGGATGATTGGGGTATGCGCGGCATAGGCGTGACTTTCAGCTACAGAGTAGGCAAAGTTTCCACCAAGTCTGTCAGATTTGATTACAGCTGAATCGAGGGATGGAGCACGGGCAATGATAGTTGGGGCCGAGACAACTGCTGGGGCCGCGATAAGACCAGCATTGGCTGCAGCGAAGAGGGAGAGGAGAGCAAAGATGACCTTAACAAAATGGTAAAAGAAAATTTAATTTTTTGAAATATTTTGTCATGAACTGAGATTGAGATTATGATAAATTATGATTTTTTTTAGTTGTTTGATTTACCTTCATGGTGCTAGTTTTGGTTTCGGGATTGCTTTTTGGTGCGAGTATTAATTGTTTGACTGAATTGTGACTGATGTGATGTCCACAGCTACACCTGCTATATATAGTTCAATCGCCCCTTGAAAGGCTTCCGTGTTTCACACCCATTCAAGATGACATGGAATAACCCAGGATACTTTTTTTCTAAAATTATTGTATGAGATAACTAGGTAACATACCTAATTCTGTGCTCAACTAATTCCATTACATTGTGTGCGACCGTAATCATACGAAATTCCAATACACTAAATTGGATTATAATCTGGAACGATCTCCATTGTCCCATCTTGCCTCGCCTTTGATATAACGACAAAAAATGAAGATGACATTTTTATCATAATATTTTTGCTATTCGACGTTCATTTCGTAAAAGGATGCACCATGCTACTTGTTTTGCATAAGCAAAAACTTGACTTGACTAGCCCATCCCTATCTTTAACCACACAAAAAATTGGAGCGAGAACTTGATCCTCCTTTGATCTAACTCTATTTTCGCGTCATCATATTTCCATAAAAATTGGAATGTACAGTTATGCTATAAGATCAATCTAATTTAATTCATATTCATTGGCCAGGCTCATCAAACAACCACAAACATCATTATCAATGTCGTCATCATCATCATCTATCAGCTCAGCATGTGGGCACTCAAATGCTATAATAAACCATAATGTGTGACTTGACGTACCTCATTCATTCATTCTCGCTTTGGCTGTTGCAGATTGCAAACGCCATAAACAAAAAAGTGTTGACGTTTTGTTTTAGAGTTTACTGGTCATGTGTAGTGTAACGCTATAATTAGTGAGACCTACTGCTTTTTAACCTTACAAAATCCAGCTATGTTGCATCTTTTTCATATTTCTTTATTGAAAGTTTGATTCCAAACAGAAATCAATTAAAGTATGTAGTGGTTTTCAGATGGATTAAGTACCTGTACCTATACCGTATAATGGGAAAATTCTCAAAAACGACTTTCACTTAATTTCATGAATTTATTTTGCTAGTAAAGACCTATAGATAAAATATTGAATATTGAAATAATTATTAACATTGTCGTTTATTCTCACGTTGTTATCTTACGGACAGTTGACAAGCCCAGTCCATGTTTCAGCTTTAACCTTAAATCATAGCCCAAAAACGCAAAAACGTGAAGCTTTGTTGGAATTGGAATGGTTTCAGTTTGAAACCCATCAAATAGTATTATGTGTTATATTTACTAAATTTATACCGTTTCGTTCTGATAAAATCAAAGTCAGTCGAAATTTAATTATATTCCTTACAATTTTGAACAGCTAAAGCAAGACATCATTGGAATCTTTTTAAATAGATTAACTTCATAAATTCAAAGTGAAGTACAAGACCTTTTCAGTTTGTTTGGCACAAAGATTTTGTCGAAATTTCTTGCAAAGCCTTTGCGGTCAACCAAGCTTTAAGTCGATTTTTTTACAAATTTTCCATGAAATACATTACAGTAATGCCTACGAAAATGTGGAGGTACATTAAAAACCTGTACTTCAGGGCATCCAAAACGGGGAAACTTCAGGTTTCATGGTCAGCAGCCTTGATTCAAGAACATGACCTGCATTGCGCAAAAGCGTTAACAATCTGTTATTCCCAATTCAAGTCACTTTACCCCTTTGCCCTCGATTGGAATAGTGACAGACTCTTCACAAAATCCTCAAGTAGTCATCTTTGGCAAGTCATATTATTCTTGTTTGTCGGTGGAATAACCAATGGTTCCAACTTCTTCACCTTATTCTACGCTTCGAGATTTCCCAAGGCTGTGGTGATGTACAATTGCGTTCTCTTTGTCATCATCACCATGATCATTCTAAGTTGCTGGATCATTCACGTTAATGCCGATACCATCCAATTGGCATTTCGTCGGTTGAGAAAACAACTGGTGTTGTTTCATTATTGGCGCATTCAAAGAAAGAAATATTCTCGAGGAAGGAGGAATTGGAAACTTATTGGCTTATTTCTTTTGGCAACTGTGAGAACTACCTTTGTCTTCATTTTGGTCGTCGGACCGTTCACCGTCATTTACAATTTTGATCCTTATGTCAACGTCCTTCACTTCTTTATTTCAAATCGGAGCCTCTTATTGGAACGTACCGCATTTATTTTTAGGTTAGTGCTTGCAACTATTGTTCTCACTGAAGGTTGTCGATCCTACACTACCTCCGTGGGAATTCTTTGCTTATGGCTGGAAATGCAGTCAAACGCACTCGAATTTCTCAGGGGAGTTCGAGACATACGAATTTTTTTCAGGTGCTACAAACAAGTACAAATCATTCTTTGTACTTGGGAAGCTCCGCTTTCGTGGTGGATTCGCAACTTAATGTGCACCATTTTTGTGACAATTGTCACGTGTAACGTGATTGGACTTAAGTATGCGGGAAAGATGCCGTTTGCAGTTTATTGGTTTATCCCGGCATCGGGAACAATGAATTGGTGTATTATTTTCATGATTTTTCCTCTCTTCATGGGTTGCCATGAAGAGACTGAAAGAATGCTCTTGGATAGGAAGACAAGGTTACATGAACAACAAATCAATAGAAAATTCATGAAAATATTAAAATCGATAAGACCAATCTCTCTTAAGTTTGGTGATGGATTTGTGCTCACAAAAAAGACGAGATCAAACTTTTATGAAGCAATTATATTAAGAACTGTAGATGGTTTGCTTGTGAAACCACCGTGAAGTTGGTACTTGTAAAAATACATTTCCTCAGTTCAACATGACCCTTTGGGAACACCGCAAGCTTCCCCTCACAAACTTTCTTCTAATCTACATTGACTTTGCCTATTTGCTCGGTTGCTGCCCTTTTCGCATTTCTCGCAATTTAAAGCAGTCGAATTCAAATGAATTTTACTGTTTACAACAATGGCTTCCTCAAAAAATACTTTCAGGGATATTCACATTCTTTTCTTTTTTCTGGTACATCCGTGATATTAGACAGAATGCACCGAAAGGCCCAGCCAATCCAGTGGCTTACTTTAAAATTACCTCCAGTGTCCTTGGAGGTCTCACAAAGTGTTTCCTCATTAAGAAAGTTTGGCTTCATCAGAATTATTTTGTTGAAGTTTTGAATTTCATTCAAAAAGAAAATCTCTCTCTTCCACAAGTAAATCCAAGAAAGTGGATTGTCCGAAAGTGGACCATCCGAATACTGTGCATGATGTATGGTGGTATGGCCTTGATGAGCTTCATGGGAACGCTGCGATTTGGCACAGGAGAAGGGAAATTGTCTTATTGGTCGTTGCCTTGGTTTTGGAAGAAAATGACGGATGCAGCAAAATATAATTTCTTCCTGGGAGAAGGGTATCAATTTTCATCTGAAATTTTGGAGTTTATCTTGACCTTATTCGCCACTGTAGGATACTTTGAGAGACAAGTGTTGACATTCTATTGCGATTTTCTTGTTTTGATTTCTGTGCTCACTTTATGGACAGCAGTAGACTCTTTCACTGAATCCCTTCCAGAAAATAATTGTTTCTCAACCTGCTTAAAGAAAACTCAGGAACATGAACGTGAATGGCGACCAAAATATGAACATTTCAAGGCCCTCAAGAAACTCGCAGATATTTTGAATCGCTCCTTTGGAGGTAATTTAAGTTGCACTTTACAGGAGGCTGTGATATATTACGCGATTAATCTGGACCAAGCATTGATCGAAGCGAGGGGCACTAATGGAGAGTGGACTAGAGTCCTACGGCTGCTCTTCTTTCTTTGTAGCTTAGTGACCACGGTTACATTTGCTGCAAGTGTAAGCCACAAGGTAACTTGCACTAAATTGAGAAGTTGTACCATTTAAAAATAAAAATATGTATACTATTACGTTTTTTATATTCTGTTAGGTAAAACAATTTAAACTGTGGATATCATCACCTCAAAAGAATATCAGCAATGTCCATTCAGATGACGGGAGCAAACGGTTGCTGTTAATAAGCATTGTCAACGAGGTTGACATGAATAATGTTGCAGTCAAGGCTAGTAACGTGTTCCCAGTTACATTCTCTGTTTTAATGCACGTAAGTACATTAGATTTACTTTTGGTTACTTGAGAATTGAGGGTATATAAAACTGCGTATTTCATTTTCTAGATGGCTACCATCATCATAACTTACTTCATTGTTTGTGTCCAGTTCCCAACATGAAGATGAACATTGCTGGAATTTATTTAAAAGTTTGCAGCATTTGCAAATATATAGGTGACTAATGTGACTATAGGATCACAGTTAGTATTTAAGCTATTGCAATTTTATTGAGCATGTATATGTATTATAATTTAAGTATGTAGGTAGTCTGCTACTGCTAAACATTTTGACGTAAGCATAAAAATAAAATAATTTGAACTAATTCTTTAATTGCATTGAATAGGGACACAACATAAATATGACAAAAGTGAGGTTAATTTCGTATTAAGCAGAAATATTTAATAACGTTGAGTACTTCCATTAATTCTGAACTAATTGTAAGATTTATGCTTATTACTTTGTTTCTGCTTTGCAGAGATGGGCACAAAATACAGTATTTTGAAAATACATGTATTTAAAATACACTTTTTTGGCGATGTATTTTCAAATGTATTTTATTTTGGG
>JAHZMX010004237.1:0-10503 GCA_027743895.1 Seira musarum
ATGCTGAACAATGCTAACAGTAGTCTCGTGTTGGGGCGTTCATCCTTTGCGGATATGTAAATAAATCTGCCTGATGTTTTGCATAATTCAGCGTATGAGCTCGGTTGAAGGAGTCCGTGAGATATGTCTTCCCTAGCTCGCCTACAAATCACCGGTTTTGATTTTGAAATGTTGTCAAATAGTTCAGTGTGATTAATTGTAACTAAATCGTAGGGCGGTTGCTCCATTATAACCTCAATTAAATCGTGTTGCAATGTTCTCGCGGATTCGTTTGCAGACTTGAGAAATACGTTTAATTTATATACGCCAAAATAATCCGCTAAAACGGTTGAACCGCCAGATATAGCTGTATTCAAAACCTCAGTTTTTGAAACTGGTAAATTTTTTGGCGGCTCTCCAGCAGTTAGGTCGGAATACATTGAAAAGCCGTAGTAGTTTCGGATTACTATTGTGGCGTAAAACCAAGCGAGTATGATCACTTTTGTCCTGTTTCGGCCACAATATTTACCAACGATGTCATCTCCTTGTTCAATGAGGACAGATAGAAGCCAATACAGCCAAGTTAGGAACACCTGGACACGTTTTTGTTCCATGCTAATTAAAGTACAAGCTACACCGACCATGAGTATTGACAGAATGGAGGTAGCCCAAAGATCTATTGGTAATGGTTTAAAAAATTTAGCAAAATCTAGTGAAATCATACGTAATGCCTCCTGCTTACCAAGTACAACAAAATACTGTAAACCTGTCCATTTCGAACCAACCGAATGGTAATAGTAAATTTGTAGTTTTGCTGTCTTAACATCCCCGCTGTTGGAAAGCTCGTCGTCGTAGTGCAAGTTTAGTTCGTCAGAATGTGTGCAATTTTTGTAAACCGAAATTATTGCCTGTAGGCAGCCACTTTGGCTAAACCCAAAAACTTTTCGAACACTTGCTCGATAATTTGATAAAAACTCTGGACAACTAGACAATGGATTATTGTCTTCATAGGGATTCCATTGTCCTCTATAATTATTCCAGTCCGTTGAATTAATATTTGTCCAGACTACATCAAGATCTTTTATTGACATTGGAATCTTCTTAGAGACTGGTTGTAAAATAAATGATGTTGTGGGATCTAAATGGCTTAATTCTTTCTTGTTGCATAAGAAGCACGACACATAAAGATATTTGTTTTTAAATGCTATGAAATAAAACTTTGTTGAAGCAAATCTATCCGGTAGGACTACATGAACCGTTTCGAATTTTATTTCGCTGACAAATACTGCGGCATAATGTGGAAAACTAAATCCAGTTGGTAAAGCAGTAGTCAGATCCAAGTTTTTGTTCATATCTTGAAATAGTGAGAGGGTCATGTCAACGTATGGCTCAAAAATTAGTCTTCTAAAATCTTGCACAGAGGGGAGAACTATCAAAGCAGTACAGACTGTAGTATACTTCAGGTTTCCGAAAATATTTGAATAAACTTCAAATACATTCAATTCTACCCAATTTTCAACATCTTCCCAAGTTTTTGCTATGTTAGCTGATCCCCAATCGTTGAAACAGGGATTATGTGCATGCAGTGCATTAAAACCGATGTCGCTAAAAACTTTATAAATAAGATCTATTTCATCGGATTCCACAAAATTTAGCAGCTTGTGCTTGGCTACGTAAACTGTACAGTCGTCTAGCATTTTCAGTGCATTTGCTAGCAACTGCTCCTCTTTTAATACTGACTCTACTGCATGAAGACTTGGTACCACCATAAGAACCAATAAAAGAAGTAAAAATTTGAAGCCCATTTTTATGTTTCAGATATTCGCCATTATACAACACAAAAAAAAATTGACCACAAAAAGATATAAAGCTATTTATATTTCGGTATAATCATTGGCTTTGTATCGATAATAGGGGTAACTGAGATTCAGAGTTCACCCGAAAGCAAGAAACTTGTAAGCTTGAATAGTAGAAAGTTATGGATGCAAGCGAAATTTCAAAAATCCAACTTTTTGTACGAAACTCCGCCTTCTAGAATTTACACTTCTGCTGTTTCTTGATTTTTATGTGCTTTACGTCATGCTTTAAGCTATATTTGACTCGAATGTTCCTTTTCGTGTGAATAAATTAGATGAAGACATACCAGTTTTTTTTTGGGAAATATTAGACATTGCCGGAAATAGTGACCTATTAATATGGTACGAATGTGGTTGTATGTGACAAAGACAACCACAAAGTGTTTGTGTTGAACAGAGGAGTTGGGAACGCGCATTTGAAAGAAATTAGTTTGAAGGTTTGACCTTCACCTATGAAGTAGTCCTTCAGGAACTAGTCGGAATATGAATATTTTATATTTCATTGTTGAATGAATAATATCAACTTCGAGCAATACGAAGTTCACCCATTTATCATCATTACTATTACTGTAGGTATTACACTCAATACCTACGTTCCACCTTGGCCTTGGTAGGCATTTAAAATTGATTACTTAATTTCAAAGCTACGTATAAGCACGACATTGGTTGCCTAAATATTCAAGTGTCAATCATGGAGCAGTAAACATTTGAGTCTCCATTGGAACGAAGCAAAGTGATATTTTTGATAGGCATCTAAGTTTTTTATAATATTTACCTAAACCCCGCTTTTGCCGGTGGCCACATAGTAGAATGGCCTTCATGGGGCAATGAGAATGCGATGTTTAATCACTAAATCCTTTTGTTTGATGGTCATTTGAAAGATAATCTAATGCCTTAACACCTACGCTTTGAATCGTCTGTCCATAGTTTACATAGTAAAACGATATGATGTTGAAACAAGGTGAAGTTTGGACGAATTTTAAGCAAGTTTGAATCAGACATGGCCCGTGGGTAAAAATGCATAAAAAGAATAGTAGGTAAAAATGGGTAAAACGGGCGGGTAAAAAACGGGCGGGTAAAAACAAAGAAGAACTGGGTAAAAATGGGTAGAATAGGTAAAAATATGCAAAGGTGGGTAAAAATGGGTAAAAACGGATTTAGTGGGTAAAAATAAGGTAAAAGTGAGTACAAATAGGGTAAAAATAGGTAAAAACGAGTAAAAACATTTTAGCCCATTTTTACTTAGTTTAACCGTTTTTACCCAGTTTTTTTGGGGTAAAAACGTTTTTACCCTGGGTAATATCCATTTGAAGCGCTGCTCCGCTTTTCAGTACCTATCCATATTTATCAATTTCGTTTCTGGTAACTCAAAGCAGAGTACTAGTACGCATGATGAGAAAATGAGAATTTCTCACGTTTTAAGAATTCTCATCCCACTAGAAATCATTTTTCTTTGGAAAATGGGAAAAAGCCCAAAAATGAGATATAGTATTTAATTAACATAGGCCATTTAAACAATCCACTATGAGTTATAATTATTTTTCTGATTCGTGTTTATTATATCGTAACATCGCTCTTGAAATTTATTGACATCACGGGATTCCTACAAAACAATGACGGACCTATCCAAATTCTTCATGGCAAGGAAATTCGGTGATGTGTGGTGGGAGCGTCCAAAGTCGACTTAAGGTGGCATTTGAACAATTTTCCCACTCATCCCACTCATTTTCCCACCCAAATCATTTAATGTTTGCTATTAACTCAATATTTTATTGTATAACTTTATTTACCACACCATGCATAATAATTCGTTTTGACGTAAGTAAGGGGAAAGGAAAGGAAGGGAGTTGTGAAGCAGCCGGGCTGTACTATTTTATAAAAGCTGAAAAATAGACTCTCCAAATCGAATAGCGGTGCGATCTGGTTTTATCTTCTGTGTTGTATTACCGCGTTGTAACCGTTTTATTAAAAATCGATCGATAATACCTCTATTCTATTCCAATACGTACGAAGCAAAATTGATCAATTTAACTAGCGAAAATTTATTACCAAGATTTCTATCCCTAATAACAATAACTAATGCTTTAATTTTTGATCACGATACATCAAATAAACAAATACAGAAATAACAGCTTGTAAATATTTTGCTACTTCGTTTTGACCAAGTAACAGACTTTGCTCGTGTAAGCGCTAAGGGACAATTTTAAGGAAGTGATTAAGTCAAGAAGCAATTTAGTCTCTAAGTTAATTGACCTAGTTCGAAAAAACAATTTATGACCGTATTGAGCATTGAAAAATTTTCCCTTAATAGCATTATAACAGCAAAAGCGGTTAGTACAGGAAGTGGATTTATACATTCAAGTATTTTGCTTTTGAGAATTTCATAAGCTTAAGCAATTTTTTGAGAGTAAAAATGTTGCTCACAAACTCGGAAATTCTGACTTTTAAGCTATATTCAAAATTTTTCTTTTACGTACCTTGACCAACATTGTCTAATTGTCCAGCAGATTTTACCCATCATGTTATAAACCCATGGTACAAATTAATTCCGTGGACTGCAAACATCGTTGAAATGATCTTGTGTGGTGTTTTCTGTTTTGTTACTGTCTTTCTCTACGGCTGGATTCAATCAAGACATGATTTTGAATTACTTAATTTCGCTGTCTTACTATTGATGGGCTTTCTTTTAATCTTTAGTGGAGTCGTTTTATTGCACGTCTTTTATAAAAGGAGGGAACTAATTCCATCCTTCCGTGACGTTCTATTACTTCATGACTCACTTAGCCAGAGTAAGTTTTATCAATTAAATTTTTGCATGCCAACACACTTCCTAATCAAATTTTGATTTTTTTTCGGTTTGCCAGAGTATTCCAGGCATTTGTCTAAGAGAAACAAATTGAATGGTGTCCTTCTGTGCTCGTTTGTTTATGTACTTGCATTTCTTCCGTTTCTTGTCACCATTGTGGCGGTGCACTCAGACTATGACGCAACCTATTTCCTATTGGATGAAGTTTTGCCAAACAAATTTTACCGGAGCTTAAATATGATCATGTTGGAAATCTTGATTCGGGCTGGCCATATTTTCTTGATTACTACAGAAGCATGTCGAACAGCGGGACTTTATGGGACCATGGGGTTGATTATGTTTTTCCGGGCTGAAGAAATCTGCAAACTTGCAATAGAGTATCCCATGAAGTCTGACGATTTTGTTAGATGCCACAAATGTATACAAATTGTATATCGGAGTGTTCAAGAGAGCGTAGAGCTGAGTGGGTATTTTATACTTTTTCTTTTGTTTTGGATCCTTGTCGGCTGCGTTTGTGGTGTCGTCCTGTTTCATAACAGTTTACCACCAGGCATGTTGCTTATTGCTTGTGTAGTCTCAGTGTTTCTATCCGTTTGGAACTTTGTTTTGATTCCACGTGTATGCAATATTGCTGAGACGCTGAAGGAAATGAAAACGGTGAATTTAAAGCGAGCGGAACTTAGATACTTCAAATACAAAACTAAATACCATAAGTACAACTGGCTGAGTTGTAGAGGTATTCAGGATATAACGGTGCGGTATGGGCAATTCATGGAGTTCGGGACAGCGTTTAAAACGGAGTACATCGCTTCATTTATGAATCGGTGCTTTGACGTAACTATTACTCTCAGAGAGTTACAGTTGAGTTGGACCTAAGAAACCTACTCAGAAACCTACTCAGAAAGAATGCAGTAAATGGAATTGATTTGGGGACAAATTTTGAAAATGTTTTGTTAAGCTATTAGATTTTATAAAAGTATCATAGAGTTCATGATTACAAATTTTGTTACGCCACCTACTGACCCTCAGGGTCAATACCGAAGTATTGACTATTGTTTAACCTTACGAAGTATCCCTCCAGATGGCTGGAGGATCGTTCCACATTTCACAGAAGAAAAGAGTAGTGATCCATGTCCACGTCCGCCCTGCCCATGATCGTCAGTCTTCTTTCAGTGGCCGGAGGATCAACACACACCGTCCGTCCGCCTTGCCTTTCACCATCATTAACTTATCCATTTAAGTGAAACTAATTACTTTACCTGAATAGATCTGATTGACCTTGGAATTACCGACTACTAAACCATATTCCTAAGGTAAGTCTCTACAATTATTTTATATATTTTGGTTTTATTACGAATGGAAGAGGATGTAAACAATACAGGCACACGGCTATCCAATAGTCGGATCATATGGGTCGAGGAGGACGTAGTGCCCCTCATAGCAATAAGTACGTAAATAACGTTCTAAAATAAAGTTTACATATTGAACAGTTCAAAATGATGAAACCCACTAAGACAAATCGGACCAAGAAGTCCAAAACACCGGACACTGTCCAAATGAATCAGCCCAGTGATGGTAATAATGAGCCGAGTAAGCTAAAAATTAACAAATTTCCTGTCAAATCAATACGTCTGCACCAAACTTGTACATTTTAATTGGTTGAATAAAATATTAACAGACGATGACAATCCTTCCGCCCCTCCTCCAATTCCAAGCACGTCATCAGGAGTTGTAAATGATTGTACAATTGCTCAAATATTAGAAGAGCAAAACCAGAAAATTGCGATGTTACAAAATACCATTCAGCAAATCTCAGGAGGGGAATACGAGGAACCTGACGATCAAGCGGATATCGAAATCGAAGACGGTTTTGAATCATCTGAGAGTGAAATTAGCCGCTTAATTCGAGAACATGAGGGTGGTACTGAGAATATCGAGGAAGAGATCGATCCAGCTATTAAAGCCTTAATTGAAGAGTTAGGACAACCGACAAACTTCGGGCCTGCGGTCGATAAAGTAACGGCGCAAGCTTTTCAGCCAGCAATGGATTATCAAGCATCGAAAGAGACCCTCGATACATGGAAGTTAGATTACAAAACTCCGGAAAATTGTCCTGACCTCGTCGTACCATCAGTTAACACTGAAATTTGGAACTCACTTCCAACAACAGCTAAAACTGGGGACCTAAAATACCAAGTTATTCAACAGCATTTGGTTCGGTCACTTGTAGCCCAAACGAAAGTCATGGATCTGATGATGAAAAACATTAAAAAAGATGTGCTCCCGTTGGTTCTTAAGCCATTTTTGGATTCTGTCAAATCTCAGGCTGTCGCCATTCAAGAGTTAAATCAACGGCGGAGGAATAATTTAAGAGGATCCATAGCCCAAGAATATCGAGCATTGTGCTCTGTCCGCTTTCCACCGGGAAAGTTCCTATTCGGAGACAACTTGGAACAAAGTTTGAAATCGGTTCGTGTTACTTCCAGTGTTGTGAGAACACAAGGGGAACGACAAAGGCGCTTTCATCCCTACAGATCAATGGGAAACGCCAGACGCGGAACTTTAAACTTCAACCGCCCGNCCTACAGATCAATGGGAAACGCCAGACGCGGAACTTTAAACTTCAACCGCCCGCAAGCGAATTGGCCTCCCCGCGGCGGACGTCAGTTTCGAGGTCACCGAGGATACCAACGCTCACCAAACAACTGGAACCAAAAATACGGACAAAAGTAAATGTAAGAATGCGAGCCGGAAATTTACAATATTATTTGAAGGAATGGAGTAGAATTACAGATAATACAGTTATATTAGATATGATTAGAGGGTATAAGATAGAATTGATTACAAATCCCACTCAATATCAAGAGCCAGGTAATCCCAAGATATCCAAGTCTGACGAAGAAATAGTTACTAACTTGATTCAAAATTTAAAAGAAATAGGGGCTATTGAACCTGTTACAGATACGGAAGGTCAATTTGTATCTCCCATTTTTGCAGTTCCAAAGTCTAATGGGAAATATCGCTTTGTCATTAATCTTAAGTCCTTAAATCAGTTTGTAGTCAATGATCATTTTAAAATGGAGGATTGGAGAATGGTAGCCAGACTCTTAGAACCAGGAATGTATATGGCTAAAATCGACCTAAAAGACGCCTATCATCTAGTAAGCATAGACAAGAAAGTACGTAAATATTTACGATTCAGGTGGCAAAATGTGTTATATGAGTATACCTGTTTGTGTTTTGGTTTAAGCTCAGCTCCTCGGGTTTTTACCAAAATTATGAAGGAAGTCGTTCGTTCATTACGACTAAAAGGTTATCTTTCTGTCATATACTTGGATGATATTTTGCTATTTGGAAGGACGTACGATGAGTGTAAAAATAATGTTACCGAGACATTGCACACATTAAAACAATTAGGTTTTGTTATTTCGGACAAGTCAGAGTTAACCCCTTCACAAAGCATTAAATTTTTAGGTCTTTGTTTTGATAGTACTAAAATGACTATATTTTTGCCTGAGCGCAAGACTATAAAAATAAAATCTTTATGCCATAGAGTTTGTAACCAGAGGAGACTAAAAATATTAGACTTGGCAGAACTCAATGGAGTACTAGTCTCCGCAACGCCAGGCGTGCGTTACTCTTTACTTTACACCAGACAGCTTGAGTATGATAAGTCTCAAGCTTTAGAGAGATCAAGAGGTAATTACGACGCATATCTTAATTTGTCTAAACTGTCCATATGCGATTTAGAATGGTGGGAAACACATTGTACAAATCCCTGTCCTATTCCATCATCAAAATACGATTTAACAATTTATACTGACGCATCTCTAGAAGGTTGGGGAGCGTCTTGTGACTTGGGACAGGCTCAAGGTAAATGGTCGCTAACAGAAAAACAATTCCATATTAATGCGCTTGAGTTGTTAGCAATTGAGAAAGCGTTGGGTCATTTTGTGGCAAATTCTACAGAAATAAAAATTTTATTTAGAGTTGATAGTAAAGTAGCCATTTCATACATTAATAAGTTTGGCGGTTGTCGTTCTCCATTTTTACATAAGATAGCAAAACGAATTTGGCAATGGTGTGAAAGAAAACACTTATATTTAGTAGCTTCTTATATTACAAGCAAAGAAAATTTTATTGCAGACAATTTATCTCGATTTAAAGAGTCGACTTCGGAATGGAAATTAAATTTAAAATACTTCTCTAAAATTTGTGACAAATTTGGAACACCCACAGTTGATCTATTTGCTTCAAGAGCCAACAAACAGTTAAATCAATATTTTTCTTGGCTACCGGAACCAGAGTCGGCAGGAGTAGACGCTTTTTTATTTTCTTGGAACAGAGGTTTGCCTTATGCGTTTCCTCCATTTAGTGTCATACCTCGAGTCCTTCAGAAAATTAGAGAAGACAAGGCTCGAGTAATTGTTGTTGTTCCAAACTGGCCGAGCCAACCTTGGTTCCCTTGTTTTCATTCAATGCGTACAACTGATGCAATCAGAATGGGTCCTGACAAAAAACTTTTATCTTGTCCAATTTCTAGATCGAATCACCCGTTGAAATCGTTGGAGTTAGTAGCAGCAGTATTATGCGGGAATCTCTAAAAGCTAAGGGTTTAGATGACGGAACGATCGAGATTCTTCTTAGCTCTATTACCAGTTCAACAAAGAAACAATATGAAAGCGTATTTGAAAAATGGATTCCATTTTGTTCAACATTGAGAGTGAGTCCATTCCAATCTAATATTGTAGTAGTTCTAAAATTCTTAACTTTTTTATACAAACAAAACTTAGGATATAGTTCAATTAACAATGCGCGTTCAGCACTTTCTTTCTTTTTACCCGCTGTTAACAATTGCCAAATAGGAAATCACCCTTTAATTATACGTCACCTTAGAGCAGTAGGAAAGCTGAGGCCACCAAGGCCACGATATAACGCTATTTGGGATGTTAATTTAGTGTTACAAAAATTTATTGAATGGGGAAAGACCGACTCCTTGTCATTCAAATGTCTGACCTTAAAAACTGTAGGTTTAATTTCAATTGTTACTGGCCAGCGCATACAGACGCTTGAACTGTTGCGAACTGAAAACATAACTATAAGTAAGGACTTGATTAATATATTTGTTCCGGCAGCTATTAAAACAAGCAAACCCGGATCAATACAGCCGAACATACTACTACCAGCGTACACAAAAAATGAACTCTTATGTCCCGTTGTAACTGTTAAAGAATACTTATCTCGTACCAAACCATTGCGAAAGGATTCGAATTTGTTTATTTCGTATGATAGTCCTCATAAACCTGTAGGTAGACAGACTTTAAGTCGTTGGATTAAAATGTTACTAAGTGAAAGTGGTATTGATACTAATTATTTTAAGGCACATAGTGTTAGACACGCCTCGACATCAAAAGCTTACCAGCAAGGAGTCAACATTGATGTAATTATGAATAGTGCTTGTTGGAGTAAAGATTCTGCTGTATTTGGGAAATTCTATAACAAATCTATTGTCGATCGTAGTCAATATTCGGAGTCTCTTTTAGCAATGAAATAAATTGTTAATCAAGGATTAAAATCATAGGTACGTAGTATAAATTATATTATAGAGTTACTCCCCATTTTCTATAAAAGTATAAGATGATTTGTAAGTGTGTAAAGATAACATTTGTTTTAATGAATAAACTGCCTTTTCTGTAATTTAATTACTATATTGATGTGTTCCGCGAAGTTCTTCTTTAAACAGCTTCGTAAGGTTAAACAATAGTCAATACTTCGGTATTGACCCTGAGGGTCAGTAGGTGGCGTAACAAAATTGAAGGCCGGTCGAGCCCGAAGGGCGAAGACCGGCACTAATTTTGTAAG
>JAHZMX010004238.1:0-14061 GCA_027743895.1 Seira musarum
TCTTTTTCTTATTCAACCCTTTTCCTCAGCTACGTCTGTATAGCTGTATTAACAGCTTTATTATTAATTCAATCATGGTAATTTCTTCTGTTTCTGCATCTGCATCTTACAGTTTTAATTGCACTGCACTGTACAGGTCCTTAGGTTTTGAAGTTGTCTACCAACGACCAAGTATTCTTTGCTATCATAAAAGCGTCAATCTTGTATGTGTCTCATTGGTTGAGTTTATGATTCGTTTGAGAACGATGGAAATGAGGGACGAGGGAGTCGGGGATTGTGTGCAGACATTTTGAAGTGAAAACTCATATATGAACTCGAATCGATTTTCACGTATTTCATTAAATGCTTAGGAACAACGCAATGTCTGTGATCTTGATCGTATTTTAATTCCTTCAATCACCAATACATACACATGAGTATGGTATAATCTATAATCTACCACTGTAATAGAATAATCGTACAAACTAAAATACCATCAACCACCACTGTATCAAATAATATACATATATAAGTATACACGTCGTTATAAATGACTTTTCCTCGAATGAGAGCAAATTCATTCTATGAGATAAATTCAGTGCAAATATCAATTCATTTTTCAGGCTGTTTTGAAATTTCCGATATTTCTTTTTCATAAATGAATATGGAAATACTATTCATGTATGGGGCAACGTTACATATGATTTTTAAATGCTCCACTTGATTATGTAATAATGCATATATTTGTTATGATTTGTTAAAAAAACATGCCAGCATGACATTCAGCATTTTAATGATGATGCCGTGATATTGATGATGGGTGCTGAAAATAAATACTTGTGTCTTATTGATTTTTCATTAGAGCTTAACGAATTCTTTTAACAGTATTTCTTCATCATTATCCTTCACTTAATAAGTATTATTATTATATTGATAAATTAGCCCAGTTTTTCAGTCGACCTTTGCTACCCTGTAGTGATGGTTCCAATCCAATCCAATATGTGTTTTTCCAATACAAATCCAATTTTCCCCTTCTCCAATCCAATTCAAATCAATTGTGAAAATTCAGGTTCCAATATCAAATCCAATCCAATATTGGAATTTGATTTGATTGGATTGGAAAATTTCCAATATTCAAAATTTTTACCAGAATCTTGCACTTTCATTAAATTTTTGTGATAATTATTTGAGAAAATGGCTAACAAATGATATAATTAAATAAACACAAATTTTAAATTGACTTAAGTTCCAAGCCTGAAGAGAAAAACTGCATTTTTATTCATTAATTTCTTTGTTTCAATAGAAAATTGGCGTTTTTAATGCATTGGAAATATTGAATAAAATCCCAATGTTTTCCAATCCAATCCAACGGAAAAAATTCCAATTTCCAATCCAATATCGCGATAGCCCAATCCAATCCAATATGCACATTGGATTGGATATTGATTGGAAACGCATTGGAAATTGGAATTGGAAAACCATCACTACTACCCTGGAATCCAATGGTGGCTCATGTGGGAAATCCAATTTTGATGGATATTTTAAACCTGAACCGCGCATTACTTACCTATTTCAGCTTTCTCTAGTGCAACGCGCAAGCGGCGCGACTAATAATTTAATTTAATTAGTAATTATGAAGATTATATAATATTCATCGAAACTGGGAAGAATATGACCAGATCGACATTTTCATTTGTTGCCCAATGATGATACGTAGATACTTATTCGAATTCATTCGTCGACTTTGAGGAAATACACTTGTTGATACATAATAATCAAGCAAACAAACCATACATACGTTCGTTTTAGTCCATTCCTTCCTTTGTTTGTTCAAGGTGTTTGCGCCATCTTGCATGGCAACGGGGTAGTAATTGCAACAATGTCCAACTCTCTCTCTTTCTCCACCTCCTTTGTTGCAAGAAGCGTATCTTCGATTTTTTCTCGAAATCAGAGATATGTATATGAATTACAAAACATACAAATATTAGTTGAAATTAAGTGCAATCACTGATCAAAGAAATGAATATGAATGAAATAAACCAAGAGGGAGGGTATTTTAATATTAAATTCATCAAAATTAATTGAATCAAGAATCAACCGATGGTAATGTGTCCGATGATGTACTTTGTAAGTTCTGCACACTTCTGCTAATTCTGTTATTTTTCATACCACTTACCAATGTTGGAAAATAATATCGTGATAATTGCAATTGCACCGAATTTGGGTTTTCCATTAATATCATTGTGGCTGCATTAATATCATCATAATATTTTAAAGTACTTAAGTACACATACATGATTTTGATTTTTTATGTTCTGGTGCTCAAATGTGAGTACTTTTAGTAAGTAAAATTTTATGTTGAAGCAATAATCACAATATATGTACATATAATATTTCGATGAATCCTGTTTTAAATATTTTGAACAATAAAATTATGAATTATGACTGAGGTTATGACACATGTGTCGTAACTACTTTCAGATCTCAATGTCGGTTTTTCCCATTAAATGAGTTTACGATCATTATGAAATTTTCTTTATTCGTTTACGCTTCTCCTATTTTATTTAGCGCGGGTGTAAGGGTAAAGTTAAACATTCCTACTTGTTTATGCCGCTGAATTTTGAAGCATTATCATTACCACGAAAACAATACATATTTTCATAGTCACGATGATTCTCACACAGCACATAAAACACATACCGTATATTCTGAAATGCAACGCTCCGTGTTCTATTCATTTTCTTATTTGAGACCCACGCTGCGCTTTGTTCATTTTTGATCAAATAATTGATCAGGTACTTTAGCAAACAAATATTTTTCGTAGCAGATTGTAGATCAAAGTTATTTTTGTTGCATTTTTACGAAAATGGTCACATTTTGTTCAACTAAAGCAAATTGAAGGCAGCAAATAAATATTTCTGATGTTTTTGAACAAAATCATGTGATAAATGTGCTGCGCATGTGCTATATACACAGGCAGTAATACTTTGAATGTACTCCATTTTACTATCGCGCTCTATTTTACATCCGCGTTCTCTTAACCCCCGCCGCCCGCCTCGTTCTATTTCTAATCCGGACTCTATTTAAACCCCACGTTGTATTTTAAATCAGAATCTACGGTATGTATGTATACATTTTTGTGTTTTTTCGTGACTTCTTTGGTATGACTTATTAAAATGTAAATGAGCTCCAAAAGTAAAAATTGCTAAATGAATTAGGTACATTTTAAATACCTCGTAAAGGACGCATGAGAATGTGAAGCAGGTGTGTTCATTCCATAAATATACAATACCTCATATTGCAGTTTTGTTTAATAAACCATGCCACTTTTTACTGACTGGTTCCAACATACCAGAATGAGAATAAGTGGGAACAAATACGAGAATGAGACACTATAATGAAATCTGAACAAAAAATGCGTATGGTACAAATACATAAATGCTTCGTTCGTGTCGTGAGTGTGTGAGCTTCAAATTCAGATAGAGAATACAGACGAGACTACTGAGACGTAGCTGAGCTGTAATGCATATTTGCATTGCCTCCTCCTGGACTGATGACGACTAGAAGATCCAGAAAGACCGTAATATCATAATGAGTTGACTATAAGAAAGAGATGTTTAAATGTAAATTTGTAAAAACGAACGAACGTCCTCATCTCTAAACTGGCTGTCCGTTCCGTGCGTGCGAAGCAATGCTATTATTCCCATTCCTTTAAAAATGTGTACCTCGCCTCGCATCCTATGAAACTCATCTTAGGAAAGAAATGGAAGGGTTAAGTTTAAAAGAGAGAAGAAGAGGATGGATGGGGTGGAATGCAAAAACCACGTCCAATCCAATCCAAAGATCATTAAGACAATATACGTACGCCTCAGACTCTGTGCCTTTTGCTTTGCTTTGCAGAATGATACCATGCATTTCAATTCATGTCTTTGGAAATCGAATAACATGAAGGAGGTTGCACGAAATAAATGAAGTTTTTTTCCCTTATGGATGGATCATGCTCGTGGACTGATTGTGAGTACAATACTTTCTAAAGCATGTGGTTTTAGCTATTCATGTATGTAACCATGGATCGAGGAATTGAAGCAAAAGGTGTAGCTGCTGCTACCACTAAAAACTAGCCCAAGTGAGTAAGTGTAATTTTTGCATTGGATCCAACTATCCAGAATCCAGACAGGGAGCACGTCCAACTTAGATTGGATTGGAACAGTACTATTAAAGGATGAGGAAGCGCAGCAGCGCAGTGTTTTCCTCAATCGCGTTTTCGTTCGTACCGTCGTGCGTAGAAGAAGTGTAGAGTGAGGTGGTCTCGAGGCCTCGCATGCATGGTTCGTTCTCTATCCTGGGACGGATATGAGCAGCGAACATAATATCATATCATCGTCGTCGTCCTTTGGATTTGGAGGTGGTGGTGGTGCATTGGTAAAAAACTTGATGGATGTTTAAGTAAGGCACGGCAAAAAGCAGGCAGAGAGAACTAATGTAAAAAGCGTGCATCATGTAAAGTAAATAGTAGTCGCCGTGGAAGGAAGAAGGAATCACAAAAAAATTGGTACATACACACACACGACGATTACACGATACACACATTTCGCCAGTTTTGCACACAAGGAAAAAGGCAGGACACGAATTTTGGGAGACGACCAAAAGAAGAGGAAGAGGAGCAACACACCGAAAAAACCTTGTTTTCTTCTGCAAATACAATATTTTCAGTTGGAATCGGGGAAAGCAGGCCGAAAGAGACGAAGACGACGAAAAAGGAATGGGTAGGCACCAGGCATGCTTTTAAAGGATCTACAATTTCATTGTACGTTAGTTTCTTAGCTTAGCTTTTTGCTGAGAATCCTGTAGTAGTACTTCTTTTTCTTGAGAAAAAAATGTGTACGACACGGGATGGAATGGTATGGAGTAGGAAAGGAGGTTGAGGAAAAAATTGTTTCACGATCATGATAATAATATTATTATATACATAATTTTTTGCTTGTTCTTATTTTCCCTATATCTGAAAAATAGGAGCAGAAGAACAGGAGAAAAAAACAGCAGGCAAAAGGAGCAGTAGCAAGAGGAGAATTAATTTTGGGATAATCTATCTCTTTTTTCCCTTTAATTAAGGTGTTAGGAAAGAATTACTCTGTCGTAAGAACTTTTGTAGAAAACTCCCGTTCTCCTCTTTTTCATAATTTGAGAGAACTACACTTTAAATAGGGAAAGAAGGAGGAGAAAATCGGGAGTAAAAATGATTTCCCACACAGACTGAATTTTTTAAAATGTTTTTCCAACCTGAAAAACACCGACGGGGATAAAAAGAAACCGGAGGAAACGTTTTTCTATTTCAGCAAGTCTAGCTCTTTTCAGTAGATCTTCTTAATCTTAATCTTTCGAATACTCGATTTTCGGGTGTTTAAACAAGTCATTTCTTAAATTGAGTAATAAAATGTGCGATTGTTGTGTAAACTTTTGTAATGGAATGAGTAACAACGGAACTCAATTCGCAGCACCTACTACGCCGACGGCGGATGAGTACAATCATCATCGCATTCACCACGACCGTTTCGAACCATCAAATATGTCGCTCTGTTGATCAGAAGCGATGCTTTAGTTGCTCTTTATTTTTTAAAAAGTGTTTTCATGTGAGAGTGTAAATAGTCGAAAGAATGGTGAACATGAGTGTCCACTAATTTTAATGAACACTAGATTACGATTTTTTTGTACATAGCAAATTGTATATAAATATACATTATCCGCAGTTTACTTACGGGGGAAGATTATGTACTCAACTTTGCCTTAGGATATTGGAAAAGTGCGACAAATCAATAAAAACAATAGCGACAGAAAAAAAGGGACATGAAACATTTAGGACGAGATCATCTCGAGGTAAGGCTAAATGGTTGAAAGCACAATTCAAGAAAGGCGTAAAAAAATGCTAATCTCAAAAACTGAGTTGTGATAATTGCAATTTTTAAATGTAGGTGACACATAAGACGCGTTAAATCACCTTCTTCTCTGTCGCTGTTGGAAATTCGCAATTCGTATCTCGTGTAATATGCTGAGGTAAAGCTGAAGTCAAGTACGGAAGAGGAGCCTCCTCCCTCTCAGCCTTCTTTTTTACTCTTATCTTCTGGACATCATTCGCTTTTTATCTTTTTTATACTTTTGTACTTGCGTAAGAACTACAACGTTTTTCTACAAGGAAGCAAATAGATGTAGATGCTTTTGGTTATGAAGATAATTGTTAAAGATTCCAGCATATGGAAATACATTTTCATAAATAGTTATTGAGTGTCTTAAAAACGAAAGGAGGAAGAGAAAGTGTACGTTTGTCATATCGTATCGTGAGAGAAAAACAAGCCTTCGTTTTTGATACCAAAATAATCAAGTCAGGCAAATTAGAAATTCATTTAGTAAAGTATGAGTGAGGAAACGGATAGTTACAAGGCTCCGGTTGTCGCAACCAGCGAGAATCCTCCCGTTATCGATCCAACCGTAGCTACAAATAAGATCAGTGTTTCTCCAAATGCCACCACAAATTCCAGCGTGGCCGCAGCAGCCGTTGCTACCGTTAACGCTAATGCAAACTCGGTGAATGCAGTAACTGCCGGAGGTGGTGCAAATGGAAGTGCGACGAATTCAGGACAAGGCCAGATTACTGAAATTGGACCAGTTTGGCCCTCACCTGGCCCCCCGGTTGAGGACTTTAATTACTTCTTCAATTCTGCATTGGGGTTTCAGCAAAATGGATACTTTTTTCAGAACTTTGGACCTCCCCCAAACATGAGTAAGTGTTTTTCATATAACTTTACGTTTAAAAAATTGTGGCTTTATAATGTGGGCGCACTTTTTGAGAGCAAAATATCAATGTAAACAGATTATTATGTTTCTGCGGAAAACGCAGCAGGTCTGACGCAAAATGGGCCGTTTGGACCTCGTAGGTCTCCCTTTGGCCCACAAACAGCTCAGAGACCAACGGGGAATAATGCTACAGGTGGAGTCATGGGAAGATTTCCACCATTCGGTTTTCAGCAACCGAGACAACCTCTACGACCCGGTTTAAAATCAAGTGGTGCTATGTACGGGTATGAAACCACATTTTTCAACGATTGATGTTTCTGAAGGCCAGTCCAGTCGTCCGTGATATATATTTTTTTAAACTTTAATCATTGAACTTTCAGACGAAAGCCAAGTCCAACCATGATGGTGGCTTCAAACTACCGTCGTAACTATGCAGGAAAAGGACCATTTCAGCCACCTTTTGATGGTCAAGCTGTAATCGGGACCGATGGGGATGCTGCAGGCATGTTTACTGACAGAAACGGTGCTGGTCCACTGGATAATATGCGCTCTCTCGAGCAGTATCTCTCCGACATGATGAGAACTGGGAATGCTGGGAGCGATCAACTAGATGGTAGGACTGGAGTTGCAAAGTGGAGTTATCCTACTGGTGCTGAAGATGTTACAGGTGTCGGTGTTCCAAATGCTAATGCTGCCGGTTTCTTGCTGGATGACGTGGACGGGACAATGGGGCCGGGTGTAGGCGTCGCAAACATAAGTCCGCGTGGAGTGGGTGTAGGAGTAGGTGTTGGTATCGGTGTACCAAACGCAAATATACGTAAAAAACGTCAACCAGCTTTTTGATAATGTAATAAAATAAAGTGCTCATTGAGTTTTGCTTGACCTACAGGTTGAAGTCAAGCCGTACGTTCTGGATGATCAGTTGTGTGATGAATGCGGGGGCGGACGTTGCGGTGGAAAGTTTGCTCCTTTCTTTTGTGCGAATGTTACTTGTTTGCAGGTAGGAAAAAAAGCAAATAAGTACGACACCAACATTTGTGAACCATCTGATGAATGAAAACTATTGTCATTGCTTCAAATTATCTTTGTAGTATTATTGTGAACATTGTTGGGCGACAATTCACTCTCGACCCGGCCGGGAATATCACAAGCCATTGGTTAAAGAGGGTGCTGATAGACCAAGGGCTCTACCGTTTCGGTACGACATTTTTTTATTGTCCCTTTCGTTGTTATCGAGTCTTAGTTTTTTCATGTATTGAGTACCTCGCTTTAAAATTTTTTACTTGAGCAACGATTCTAACTGATCGCAAATTTTTTGTGTATTTTTTTTTCAACCTCATTCACCTTGCCCTTGGTACGCGTTCGTATTTTGGTTGTGTCGTGTCTCAAAACTTCCTTCTGCCTCCCAACGACTCTTTCATTTCTCCCTACAACTACCATCACATCTACCACCAACCACAGTCCTAATTATTATAGGAGACTAGTAACTGTAAACTCGCAAGTATAAAAAGTTCTCCTGAACAACTATTCCGCGCCGCTCTATGCAACAGCATTTTCCCAGTACAACTTGATCATCATTATCATCACCATCATCAACCAATCCAAACCAGGAAACAAGATTTTTAAAAACCGTTTAGCTCTGCCAAAGGGAATCATTTTTAGAATTAAATACTGCTACACCTTTATAACATTTTCCTTATACTTCCCCTCTCTCGTACCACATTCGCATTACACTAGGAAAAAATTACTTAATTCATGAACACAATTCAAAGAATTTTTCCCTGTTCCATTTTTATAACCTCTACCCGATTACTGAATGAGAAGGTACGGAAAACGCAAATTTTCAGAATTAAATATTTTGTTTCATATGTTGCTCTCATTTTGTTTGCTCGCTTTATATGATCTTGAACTAACTGCTTTATTAAGTGCCTCTGCCAGTAAAATGTAGACTATCAAAATAATATTATATAGCGACTCCCACGTCTTCCACGTTGAGTAAATTTATCTTTATTTTGTAACTTTTCTTGTAGGCATGTCCAACTGGATGGATACAGGAGGCCGAAGAAGAGTCCATTTTAATCAGACCCTTTTACTTGTTCGAAAGTTGATTTCGGAAACGTTAAAATGACATATATTTCATCTTTTTATCCTTGTTGAGCCTTATAGCTTTGCGTCTAGAGAAAGTTGATATGACCAGTTTTTTTTTTTACTTTTGCAACACCAAATTTTAATTTGAAGAATTAATTGAGAGGAAGAATGGGGAAGTTTATTCTGAAACATGAGAAATCTTTTTTACTGTTTTTATTACGAACAATGTTTTTTCAGCTAACAATAAGTATAATATACAAAACAAAAGAGTTGAATGGTTTATATGGATGCTGTTGTACTGTAAGGTGGATTTATTGAAACGACTATGGTCAAATCCCAAAAACTTTACCCAAAATTCATAGGTATGAATATTTAAATGGAAAAGAAAGGAAATCCAATTTTTCGAAGAAGATCCAATACAAGTAATCGATTTCTATTTGAAACACATAAGTATACATACCTACTGGATACTTTGACGCCGCAAGCAAGTAAAGAAAGACAATTTTCGAAGATAAGAATCAAGAACACACATACTTGTATTTTAACTATCTATCAGTTTATCAAAACATAGGAACTTTGAGAGTAACACTGAACTCTTTTTTAAACATAGGAAAAGAAGTCAATCAGTAAAGTCAGTCAGTCAAATAGTAGAAACAGAGTCAAGTGAAGACAGTCAAGTTTAGATGAAAAATATTAACTTTTTTAGCTTTTATTTTTACAATTTCTATGAAATTTTTATATAATTTTAAGCAATATTAAAGTATAGTTGGATTATGATTAACACGTATTGATTAATTGGTGCATCGCTTATATCTGTGAGCGTACCTTTTTATTATCTAGGTTGAAAGAAAACAACAACAAAAAATAATAATATGAATTAATCACTCACTGAGACGATAATACCAACAAAACCGAGTAAAAGATACAATAACAAGCCAACAAAACAAACAGAAATAGATCAATACGGCTTCATCCATTAGAATCATCGTTATATCGACATTCATCGATGGTGCGGTTGATTGATGTGGAGGCTGCAGGTATGACTATTTGACTTATATTCTGCCTTATAGAAACTTTTTGTATGTATCTTTGATTACAACTATTTGTATTTGTCACACGTTTAAGTAACCAAACCACGATTGATGATTTTACATTTTTCGAGTCTTCCTTTTAAAACTATAAGGTAATAATTAAGTAATCTTTAAGTTTATTTCTAACTTCATTACGTAAATATTTGTAATCGTTACTGTTAGTTCAGGGATTCAAGTGTGCTGCGAACAAGCCTCTTTTTTAATTTTGGTTTTATCGCTTGTGTATGTACTTTCTCACGAACTTTTTGTTTCTTCCGTCAATCAATATTCAAACGTACGCCTAACACTGATGTACTATGTTCAATCAAATCAAACCAACGGCGTATTTAATGTAGAAATGAAAGCAGTCTAAGGCTAGTCACTTCATTTTACTTGGACGATTTTGATGTTTTGTCGACAAGGAGTAATGCACACAAAACACAGAACCTATGATTTTAAACTTAAAGTTCTTCCTGATTTTTTTTCCTGAGGCTTTTCTCTTGTGAGGCAGTGCAGTTTTCAGAAGGTTTCAGCAGGTTTTCAAAAGTAATTGGTTCGCTGTTACTCTAGCAATAATATATGATATGCCTTGATTGGGTCGTTCGTTGATCTTCATTTAGACTGTGCCTTTATATTGTTGGGTGCAAACAGGGGTTGTTATTAATTAATATTATTACGATTAACTATCATTTTTTTACCCTTATGAACGAGAGTAAAAGTCATCCTACGGATTAATTATTATGTATGGATATTTCGTTAGATTGGCCACTGTGGGTTGTCACATCACATCACATTTATCTTCATTTTGATTTCTTTTATTTTTCGCTTAATTTTTTGAGTGAATTGAAACTTAATTTGAATTTTAAAAGCTTACTATACTTTTTCTTTGAAGTCTTATTTGGGATTCGCTTGTCATTTAATTGTGAACACATGAACATAGTTTCAATACATATTTTCGTATAGAACAGAGCGCTGCGGATTGAGTCACGTACTATTACTATTAGAATAACTACTGTACTAATTTAATTTTTACCAAATCACGGGAGTATAATAGAAATAGAAATGTTATATTTTTTGTTTTGCTTGTTATTATTATTTTTTGCCCTTTGGTTTTTACTTTAGGCTAACCATAGGCTTACAAATAAATTCAAATTATAGTTTTGTGATTAATGTTTTGTATTCTTTTGTCCTTTAATTCTAATGGCTTCATTTTGGAAGCAATGTGTGTTTATTTCTTTTGCCTCTTTATTTGCTGTTGCCAAAAATTAACTTGTTTACTTATTTAGTATTATGTTATTTACTTTTTTTGTTAAATCAGGAATTACATTTAGTAACGTAATTGTTAAATCATTTAAATCTTGTACTGAAGGATTTTTTTTGGTAGTGACATTATTGTAGTGAAGATATTTTTTTAGTTTTTTTTGTTCTTTCTTATAATTGTGTATTATTTTTATTTTTTAGCATCCAAATATATTTTCATTGGCTAAATACCAACGTATTTAGCTTGTCTTCATCAACTCTAATCAATTCAATCCGATTGTTTATCGTCGACGAAAAAGTTTAGGGCTATTCACTGTTATTTTTATTCGATGCATTAAAGTCCGTTATTAGTTTCAGTTGTTAAAAAAACATTTTTTTTTAAATTTTGCTTTCGAATCTTGTTCATATATTCATGCACTTTTTTGTGTTGGTTCGTGAATGCATTGCATGCTTTAGCGAAACAAAATTCTTGGGTCACTTAAAATGATAAGTGAATAAAAAGTTTACGGGGGGGGGGGGGGGAACATAAACGTTCGACACGAAAATAAAATCTCTTCAGAAACAAGATTGCTGATTGTGATTGGCTCGAATTTTCTCAACTGAAGTCTTAACTGCTAAACATGTGTTTCCATACAATCCTTCATCTTCGAAAAACAAAATCGTGTACAACTTTTATCCAATTTAAATCGACAATTTTGGAGTAACAGTTTTTTTTCTTTTTCGTACTTATATAATAGTACGTTTGTCCAATATAAAGTAGTACCAATTTTTTTTTCTCCTAAAATAGAGAGAATTTTTACAAGTAGAAATCAGTTTTTTGCATGTGTTGTTTCATCATCATCATGCAATTTATGCAATTGCAATCTTCGTTGTACAATAATAATTAGGAAAAACGGTCATCAACAAGTGAAAGGAAACTTTAAATTGACTAGGGAGTATTATCTCTCTGTCAGTGTCGTTGAATACGTTTTTAGGGGAATATTGAATTTGATGAGCTCGATTTTAGAAAAAGCATTGTTATGCTATTTAAAAATCTAATTGTATTTAAATATATAAATTTTTAGTGATAATCATACGTAATAACTTGGGCCACTCAAAAAATTTAAAAATAATTAGCCTAGGCAAGTTGCGCATCATCCAATGGTTCTATGCATACTATGTACTACATTATTGAATTAGCTTTAAAAAACATTTCAAGTGAAACTTTAGAATTAAATTAATTAGGTAGTAAGAATTTTAGAACAACGCATTCAATTACAAAACATTAATACTTAATAAAACGTAACCAATTGAAACCGCAAATCATTACCTAAATATTCATAATTGCTACAATTTGAATTTCGTAATAGGCAAATATGAAGTTTTTACTGTTTTCATGGTATCAGTACGACTACGAATAAGTACTACTTATCCTATGTAAAGAATAAAAATTCTGAGGACAGATCGTGTGGTTGGAAATATTATAGATAGCGCAGCATCATCCAATGACGGTGAAACTGGTTTTGTAGTAGACGGAAAAAATAATTGAGTTGTTGTTCTCGTCTTCAAGTACAGTACAATAAACGAAGCGACGATATCGGTAATGTAAGGTCAACTGAGAAAATACAAGGTGCAAGATTTTTGTCCATTTACATTTTACAAATGAAGAGAAATGTTTCCTTTCTCTCGATTGCAATTGATGTTGAACATTTTTTTTGAAGTGTATTACTAGCCAAGATTAAAAGGCAGACATTTTGAGGTTATAGATACAAAACTCAATTTTTTCTACCGATTTTGTGTATCTACTAAAAATGCGTTAGTTCAATTAGGATAGACAGCAATTGAACATAATTTTCATCTATCTTGACTGAATTAATTCTACCGCTGATTGATTGCGAACTGAAATTTTTTCTTGCTAGTATCATTTTTAAGGTTATCGCATAAACTATAATTGTTTCGTTGAATTTGAGGAGCGTATCGATAATCCAATCATGGGTACTACAATTAACCTCTGATGATTAGCTTTAGAAAGGAGTTGGGTGACATAAATAGTAATTCGTGAATAGTTTTACCGTCTTTAAATTCATACAAATTTGCAATTCTAACATAAAAAGTAATGAAATGTTTCTTGCACATTTGTACAACTAATTCTGACTTTGACTATCTGCCTGCGTCAGCGTTCATCTACTATTCCTCAATAAAATGTGATTCGATTACGTTGTATAAAATCAGATTTTGATAATCATGAAAAAATAATCATGTCATTGCAAGTAAAAATCATAAAATAAAAACTATGCAGTATACAGTAGATTACGAATTAACACAATTCTTGAAACTCGATTTAGCTCGAATCGTTAATCGACCGAAAATCCTAAATTTTAAGCCAACGGAAATGATGACAAAATCAACTTTCAATTAAGTTAGGTTACACGACACAAGTAGCTAGGTAAGGTTAGGTTAAAACATAAGAATTTTCAAGCGACTACTTAAATGATACATGTTGAATACTATACTACCCATAATTGAGTTAGAACTGGTGTGGTGTTTTAGTTCATACCGGAATCTCCTCAATCCTCCCGTAGATACTAACTACCTAAGTACATATATTTAAACCTTCTGATATTTAATTTTAGGGAATCTTATGCTCCCAGCATAGCAGCGCCTCATTTTTGAAGTAAAATTACAAATGGCCCAAAGACTCGACTCAATAACGATTCTAGTGCTTTGCATTACCGCGAATAATTAGAAGGGGAAATCAAGTTTTAAATTCTCTCTTCTCCGAACGTACTCTTTACGAATCAGACATGGATATTACCCAGGGTAAAAACGTTTTTACCCAAAACATTGGGTAAAAACGGGTAAAAATGGGTAAAAACGGGTAAAATAGGTAAAAATG
>JAHZMX010004239.1:0-10266 GCA_027743895.1 Seira musarum
ATTTTCTTATGTGGATTTTGCCTCGCGCCAAGAAAACCATCGGTAAGTTTGGATTGAGACGGGGGAAATGTGTACCGAATTCTCAACCACCTCTCCTTTGAAGGCAGGGACTGTAGACCCTGGACCAATAGACGAAATTCTACACTGCTACCAAAACTTCTTCCGCTAATCTAAACGCGAATGTACCTAATTTACGCCTCCTTGAATCTTCATACGTGATAGTAATGACGGAATTAAATTTTCACCGCGATTTCTTCATTCATTCATATCAAACATATTAGGTTTTCACATGCAAGTTACAAGAATTTATTGATCTTCATTTCGTCCGAATTCGAGATACGTTATTTAGATTTAGTAGAGTAAAGATTAACTTAGATTATTACTTTAATAGTACTAATTTTACGATGAGCTGAGTTGTGATTTTTCTTCCATTAACATTGACAGGTCAAGATTCGCTTGATCAAAGGCGTCTTCGACTTCCTTAGTCCATACTGTTTCTGAGCAAAAGCCAGGAAAACTTCTTCCAATGTTGTCTCACCAACTGAGTAGTCTTCGATTATTTCACCATAGGTTTTCTTTATTTCCTCCAGAGTGCCATAAATGACATTCCACCCAAGGCTGGTGTTGTTAATTTGGTATTTTAGAAGAGTCTGAAATAAAATTTTGGTAAAAATCAAGAAGCTAACTACATTTGATTTCTTCTTGAATTGAATTTTTACCTCGTGCTGTTCCTTAAGGATGCAAGGTTCGAACTTTTTCGTGATTTCTTGGTTCAAATAAGCCAGCATTTGTCCTCCTCTGGTGACCTCCTCCGGCGTGAGCATTTGTTTCAATCTCAGGTTAAGGGTGTAGCCTTGTGCGAACTTGTGTTTCAAATGCTGAACGCCTCCCAAACATTGAAGTTGTCCGTTCACCATTATCCCGAGCCTGGAGCACAAAACCTCACATTCATCCATGGAATGTGATGTCAAGATAATTGCTTGGCGTCCTGTTCCCCTGGCGGACTCCAGGACTTTTACACTTGATGTGACCATCCTTTTCAAGTCCCACCTTTGCCAACCACTTCCGAACCTCCATTCGCGCCTGCCTCCAGGGAATTCCTCTTAAGAGAGCAAAAATTAAAAGATTTTCTTCGCCAGTGAGACATGGGATGAAAGCATCAAACTGAGGACAGTATCCAATATTTCCTAAGAATTCTGCCCGATTTAAGCTTAGCTTAATTTTTCCTTCATAAGCATCTCCGCATGATGGTATCTCACTCCCGGTGATCATCTTGAAAGTTGTGGTCTTTCCAGCTCCATTTGTACCCAACAAACCTATAAAACGAAAATATTGAAGTGAAGAGCTTTTGATGGCTTCGTACGTTTTGGTTTTCAGGTTCCGTGACACATATAATCTGTTTCCGTCAATAGTTTAATACGAATTGAATAGTTTGCGAATTAAATTTTTACCAAAGCATTCTCCAAAATGCACACCGAAACTCACTCTTGAAACGGCAGAGAATGAGCCGTAGCTTTTACATAAAGTGTCGGAAATCATTGCATCCTCATCGACAGCTCCTTGAAGTACAAAATAAATACAATTTCGATTAATTGAAAGATTAAAATTAAGTAGAAAAATTAAAATAGAATTTGTCCTTATACCCCTCGCAATCATATCGGCTACGCGATTATTTTCAGCCAAAATATCGTCGTCCTGAACTTGATCCTCGAAATCTGTCAGCTTCGATTTTATCATTAGCTTTCGAATCATTCTAAAGACACCAAATTCGATGAGAAAGTGCAATCCAAGGCAGACCACAGAAAATAAAAACAAGCAAAATATAATCTGTCCAATCCCAGGCACTTCAACGATTTCGCCGCCGAATCCCGGCATGGGAAATCCCCATGCTATATAATTCATCGGTTGAAAGCACGGTGATAGAAGGTCCTTGCAATTTGCTAGAAGGATTTGTAGACAAAAAAATAATTATCACCTCACGAAGAGTGTGTTCTACGCACTCATATCTATAAGGCGGGATATTTAATAAAAGTACAAATACAAGCTTACAGCAGCACAGTTTAAGAACAGTGAAGTCCACATTGTTCGGTGTACATATCATATTGTCCAATGTGCTTTCGGGCAACGACCAAGCTATGTTGCACATTGCGTTCACACCTGAAATCAGTCCATAGTACCCAAAACCCTCACCCAGCGCGTAAAGAGGAAAGAGTCGTACAATCCAAGCATAAGCTGCGGGAACTTTCGTTCGTAAAATTGTGCCTCCCATTTGGGCGAAGAACGCTGAAAAATGAATTAAATCATTGAATTATATTTGGTACTAATTAAGAAAAGCATGCATCGTATTAGTGACTTTGGATTTTACTTGGTACTAAGAGGATTACAAGAATGAGGGTAACTCCACCAGCGACTGAACCAGGAGCGTGGCTTATGAAGTAGGCAAAAGAGATGAGAAAATTACCAAAACTCATAGTAAGGAGGAAAAAAACACCTGCAAAGAAAAAATGCAATTTAATAATGTGCAAATGTATTTACACTGCCGTAATAAGTGTGTAGCAAAGCAAAGCAAAGCAAGTTTCCTTACCAAGACCATGGTACGATGAGAAACGCCCATACGTTTCGCAAATCGCAATGAAAATGATCATGACGATTGTGATCGCAAGCATTACCATGAGGTCCCAAAAAATGTTGACTGTCCAATAGATCAAAGGATTGATACCGGTCATTAGCTGAAGTTGTTTTGACTGGAATTACATATTAAACTGTTAAAACAAAACTGAAGGATTAAAAAAAATAGATTTGAAAGAAGATGTATGTTGTACACACCGTGTTCAAACGTTCCTCAACCGGTTGCACAACGAAACAAGCAGCCAATGGCATCATTACTCCAAACATCATAATCGTTCCAAAAATCACTCCAATCAAAAAGCCGGTTCCTGGGGAATTAATGCCATCAACAGCAGCTTCTATCATTAAAATCTCTTGTGTTTGCAACGGGTGATTGGTGACAATGAACGTAAGAGAACCCCGACTACGTGCCGTTGAAGCAATGCTGATCGCCAACGGGGCGGAATGAATCGCGTACTGATTGAACCACATAGTGTAACTCCCAGAATCCACGGACGCAGCGATTATATGTGTTTTCTTATATTCTGTTGGATTTAATGCAGAAGCATTCGTCAATGCTTCTTCTACATTCATATTCTTCGGGACTTGCTTTGCAGACGATCCAATTGCATTTTTCAACTAATTTTTTAAAGCGCAAAAGTATAAGTTATTCAAAAGAAGCGGATTTAAGTAAAGTGCAATGCAATATAAAGTCAGAATATAATTACATGATTGCTTCCAATATAATATGTTACTGGGCTTGAATAACTGGCGAATGATATTTCCAATGCCGGCTGCATAGGACGTATAGCAAGCATAACATAACAAACAATTGAAACAACTAAAATCATTATGAGGGCAGGAAGCACCAACTGTATCACAAAAAATGGATTAATCAATATTAAATTAAATTCACTTCAACTCAAGCTCGACTATATCAATGCCATTACTATTACCATAAAAATCAAAGTGCCAATTTTCCTCCGTGTGTAACTGCACTTCTTAATCAAAATGGCCAATGCTTGAAGCAGCAAGCGCATCATTTGTACTTTTGATGATTTCACCTTTACCGCTATAAAATATTAATGATAAAAGAAACGGTATTTCATTATCTATATTCTGAAACAGAAACTGAATAGCTTATAGCCCTTAAGTCTTACGCGTAGCTTCTTGGGAAAGAGTCGGAACCACTTCTGACGGCGTTTGCTTGGCCGTATTCGTATCTGTTGTAGTTTTCATAGTAGCCTCAGACTTTTGGACGGCGGCCTCTGGCATCGGCTGACTAATGTCATCCACGGGAATGCCGGAAGACAGTTCCCCAACTCTGCGTTCAAAAATTAAAACTGTTCCTGATCTCTATTCTCAATGAATTCGTGTTATTTTAGTTTTGTTAACTTACTTCAAAAATACTTCATCCATTGATGAGACGGATAGTCCTAAACTCTCAATTTTCAACTCCTCCTTTTTCTCCGTCAAAGCTCCAAACATACCAGTAAGAGCAGAGGACGTTGCTGTTTCCGTTGGGAGGGTAATGAAAACCTCGTGTGCCAAACTGATTGGTTTTAGAGTTGCGTTCGAAATGTGCTTTTGAACTATGGGCAATGTCGCATTGCGATCGGCTCCAGGGAGAAGTGAGACTTTCAGAGTGTAGCCAGTTCCGTAAAATTTTTTTAAATACGCCGGGGAGCCACAGCACTGGATTCGTCCATCAGCCATTATGGCTATTCGATCACCCAACACGTCCGCTTCTTCCACTTTATTTTTTTTATTTAAATAACTTCATTTATACTCATTTCTACAATTTCCATTTTAATTCAAGTTACTACTTACTGTAATGAGTCGTCAACAAAATCGTTCTATCTCCACGAATCTCTAGTAGAATATCCCAAATTTCTCGCCTGTCAATTCAAAAGATTTTAAGTACAATTTCCAAAATTGCACAAATTAGACCTTGCTTTTTTCTGCGTACCTTGCTTCAGGATCCATTCCACTGAAAAAGAAAAGTATTTCAAATTCAATAATCTTGACATTTCGGTTATGTATTTGCATCATAAAAATTATTGAATATTTACCTTGTCGGTTCATCGAGAATAATCGCTATATAAAAAAGCATTTGCATTCTTAACTTGCTCAATCCCTAGTGATGTGTAGTTTTGCCCGAGTTACTCAATGGGGCAAAATAAGTTACAGATCACTTGGGATTGAGTAAGTTAAGAATGTAAATGCCTTTAGCTTCTCCAATCAGTGCCATTCCTAAACATAATTTTCGTTTTTGTCCTCCAGACAATTTCATGCTCATAGTGTTTGCTTTGTCTGTGATCTTCATCATTTGCAAAAGCCTCTTTGCTTCCGCCTTTACTTTGGCTGAACTTTGACCTTTCATCTGAAGTTAAATTAGTCAAAATTCCAAAATTAATATTTTGAAAATTAAGGTTTGTGTCATAATTAATTAGGCACGACGCGTAACTAATCGTCATATCCATACCTGCCCGAATATCCGCAGGTGCTCCATAACGGTCAGATTTTTAAAAAGCATGTTATGTTGCGGACATAATCCTAAGCTCCTGCGAATCTGATCCATATCTTCCTTGATGTCATATCCGTTGATCATGGCAGTTCCACTTGTCGCCTTATACATTCCTCCATAAACGAAAAGAAACAAAAACTAAAAACAAATTCAAAAGTGACGTGAGGGGTGGCGTGACTCAATATTACCTGTGAGCACAGAAATTAACGTGGTTTTCCCAGCTCCGTTATGGCCTAATAGAGCGAAAATCTCGCCACTGTACATCGTCAAATTGACGTGATCCACAGCACTTTTCGGGCCGAATTTCTTCACAATGTTTTTAACAATTACTCCAGCTGGATTGGATGTTTGATGTGCCTCAAAACCCTGGGTTGTGCTCTCCATTTCATCAATCTGACTTACGTCTATCTCACTTCCAGTTCCAGCAACGGCAGGTTTGCGTTTGGCGGATACTTTTTTGACTAGCGATATTAACGGCTTAATTTAAAGAGGAAAAAGAAAGTTATCTTTTGTCTAATTCCAGAGTATTCCAATTCCAAGAAACTACTTACATTGATGGGAAAGTACCAAGGTTTTGATACTCCGTACTCAGAGGGTAGAACGCTTTCTATGTAAACTGCTGCAGCAAAATACCAAACAATGTTGAAGATTTGTATTAAAATGAGATAGCCCAATGTCATTCCAGGTTGATTGGGAAGTTTTTCACCAAGGTACTTCCAACGAGCCCCCATACCTTTCATATAGTTTAAAACAAACACTAACATTTATTGCATTCAAAATAAAATATCAATTCAAAATCCTTACCGAGTCCTTCAAAAAAGGCCAAGAACCTGATTGATTCATCAAAGCATCCGATAGGGAGGACAGAAAGCCCCAAAACCGTCTTGACCGAATGAGCATCATCGCCTGTTGCTATAAAATTCTTTATTGATATACCCTGTAATACAACCATCGTCACACAAAAAACCACTCCAGTGGCAATCGACGCTGGAAAATTTACATGCATTTTCAAGTAAACTAAATAATTTCATGAGGAAAAGAGGAAATATTTATAATTTAAGACGGACGTACAAGACTTAAAGAATGAGCACAAGAAGAAAACGAAGGATGCGTTTGCAATTAAAAAAATGAGCATAACAAAGAACCAGAGTGAAATATCGCTTTTGTAGATCAGTGGGTGATCTGAAAAGGGCCCTCGTACGAGCGACCATAAAATTAGGCCCAACACCAAGTATAAACTCTGTTGTAAAACTACGATCGTGTACCACGCAAGCCATTGCATCCATCCTGGATATCCACTCAATTTCATCAGTTCCTTTTTTTAAACAATATTCACTATATATATGCCGACGAAAATACATATTGAAATGTTAAGTAAGAACGTTAGCATTTTCTCCATACCTTTATTCCAGTTTCTTTTTCGCCGACTACATTTTTTGCCACAAACGCATTGCCAAGGTATAATACCATACCCAGTGCCATAAATATCAACATTGCTGCCGCAGGTGTGCTGCTCAATTTAATTTCGCTGCTTTCGGGAAAGCCGATTAATTTCAACTGAAAAAGCACATTAATTTAGTGAAAATATAACGCTCATATAAATACTTATCGCAAAATTTATTTACTCTTGGTCCAACACACCTTTCCTTCAAGTGGCCTTTTTTTTAGAACTTCGGCAGCGCTTTCATCAATGATTAATTGCAGGAATAGAAAACTATTGGAAATATAAAGCGAATCGCGAGGTCTTGAATCACCTGTCAAAAATAAAGCTGTTAAAAGGCATAGGGCACATGCTAAATAAAATTGTGCTACTCCTCCGAAACCACTAAACCGAGTTTTTTGTAATAGTTTTTTAAATATGACATAATCAAGTTTGGATTAATAACAATTCTCTATACACGATTGAGACGGTTCTTTTTTTAAATTTTACTTTTAAAACATTACTTTTAAAATTAATATTTTAAAATGCGACGTCGAATGAAAATCCCATGCAGTTACTATTGCAATTGCAAAACCATAATCATGATGGAAATGTGCTTCGAGAACATCATTCGATATCATTTTTAACTTAACTTACCTGAGGAGAATAATTCCGTTGTTGTCATTTGAATGGGTTGCTCACCCCTCCTATATGGGAAGAGATTGATTATTGTCTAATTTTAAATCCTAGACAATCATTGTAATAGTGGCTTATCATCACTTATCGTGTATCATTTTCTTCCACTTACGCCGGGTCTGGGGCTATCTGGGGCAGTCGAATTTTGTACTTCACCTGTGATCCTTTATACGATTCAAAGATTATTGCGGCAAAACGTTTCTTTCGCACTTTGTTGTTTGCAATGTTTGCCGCGTAGTAATTTTCCACTTCCTTCTCATTTTTTAAGCCTATGAATTCTAAAATAAATAAAAAATCCGTTATTGATAGAAATTACAAAATGAAGCTACGAAAGTAAAAGTGCAAGTCGTAGACAAATTATCACTTTTGGTTTTCGAGGAACCCAATGACTCATCAATTTTCTTGATGATAGCCTCCACCTGAGTGACCCCTTTTGGAGCATAAGCGAATTCTTCAAATTGTATGTGACTGGGTAAGTCACTAGAAGGGTTAGAAAAATCGTATTCCACCGGTGAATCTCCTCCCTTTTTTTTTTCTGCTGTAGCGGCCATGGTTCCGATGACAAACTATGATTTTCAAACAAAGAATATATGTACTCCTAATTCACTGCAACTGTGACTGTACCATACTTCGTATTAAATGATCAAATTTCAAGTAAATTATTTTAGTTTACCGCTATACCGGCGAGGAGCGCAAAGAAAAGAAATTCGAATAACCACATAGCCCACGATCTTCTTCTCTGGATGAAACATTTCCACAAGAGGATTAAGAATTTCCTGAGACCGACGACTATTGGATTTGGTCTTTTCGCTTTCACAGGAACTCCAGTCGTCGACTGATCTACTGGGGCTGTGACGTTGACGTCCGGATCATCTTGTTCTGTGGGCTGACCTTGACCTGCCTGGGTCGCTTGATCTGGAGCTGGAGGGACGACATTCGTGGGACTGGGAGTTCCCTCGATGTTTGTAGTACTTGGTTCCGTCATCCTTTCACCACCCCTTCTTCCTCCACCTGTACTTGGATTGGACGGAGTGTTAGCAACTACTTCACAACTTCAGCTACAGTTTGAGTATGGTTTAGGGAATGCTTGAGACCTATAATTAAACCACCCCTTCTTCCTCCACCTGTACTTGGATTGGACGGAGTGTTAGCAACTACTTCACAACTTCAGCTACAGTTTGAGTATGGTTTAGGGAATGCTTGAGACGTATAATTATCAAAAATATATAGAGAGCGATTGATACTTAATTATGTTCGATAAAAAAACGGTGAGACGGAATGAACTTTATCCAGTCACTGACTGAGCTGAATAATGGAAGCTGAATAATGGAATGGAAATGCTGTAAGTCGTGATTGTTTCCAGCAAAGATTGAAAATTATTATGATCTTATCGAAATGTGGCGTAGGAATGTCTCTTTGTTTCGATGGCGTTTGTCTCTTGTCTGTAAAATTTTAATACATAGGTACCTTGGCAAACACATACACATACATTTCATCAAGGTCTCCCGCTAGCCTTATGAAAGATGGAAAAGGTTCAAAAAGTTAACATATTTCAACGGTTTATGAGTTATCATTGAATTATGCTAATGATAATGATACTGGTCGCCCTCCGACTCGAACATAATGGTCTGGAGAATTAAGCTTCATTCTCAAAAGAATTTGCGATTCATAAATAAACGAACCGCCTTTATGTTTCATTTTACCCCGTTCATCAGAGTTCGTATAATCTGCATAGAAATCATTCAGTCAAGATTCATCATATCATCAATTAATTCATTTCTCCAGATTCGATTTTTCCTTCAAACCCACAATCAGTTACCGTCCATCGTCCTTATTTTGTAAAACCTTATAAAAGACTGGAACTGGAGAAAATATTTTGACTGACAAAACCAGAGAAGTTGAAGCTGATCTAGGCCTAGGCCAACATAAACAACGATAGGGGAAACTCCAGTGAGTCTGGCTGGACTTGGACTGGAATCTAAAAGCTCAATCCACCATGAATTACGCATTCCTCTTACTATTCTGAAAGGAAGGCCAGGCCGGGGTATAATATTTTTTTTTTTAAACTTGACAGAACAGTAAAAGCAACAGCAACAACCCTCCATTTCTCCACATTTTATTCCCTCCCGTCCTCCATGCACTCATTCCATATACCTATGCATCATGCGTAAAATTCTATTCTTTTCCACGTTTTCCAGTCCCCGTCCACACTCGAGAGTTTAGTCAGTCACCCTTCTTGATGATGAAAACAGTCATCGTTTTGAGTTTGTTCCATCGGCTTCAGCTTTAATGGTAAGCTTTTATGAGAATATTTTTTTTTTGTTGATGGAAATACTTAAAGCCAATGCAGCATTGCTAATGTGAATCGTGAACACGGTATCGCTATCGTATCGGTAATATAGGCCATATCTGGAGAATATGTCGTAAAAAAAAAGTTGAAAGCCGAAACGAAACTAAAGTCAAAGTCAGCTAGGTCTACACAGTTTAAAATACAGCAGCAGCACCCTCCCGTCTAATTTCTCATTCTTTAAATTTTCTTTGTGAAACTTGAACAAGAAAGAAATATGAGCGATACGCCATCATCATCATGAGCTGTATTGATGTTCGCCTTTCCTATTGAAAACGTGATGCATTCGTACTCGTACCCAGTCGGAGATGGTCATGGGTTTTATTGGGGAATATAAAAATTCTATGATTAACTGACCAAATGCATCAGTAGAATATTTGCACGAACTTCTGAGGACTCTTTCATCCGATTTTTCCAAAACTGTCATGAGTCATTCGGACAGACTGTGCAAAAGAATTTCATTTGATATAATGGCATAAAATAAGAGGACTCTCCCATTTTACTTTTGATAACTTTTAAAGACCATCAATAATTCCCTTTTCTATCTCTGTTTATGTCATATCATCAGTATCGGGAACTTTTTTAAAAATGAAATTATTTGACCATTCATGGAGAAAAAAGGAGTGTACCGTATCTACGAGGAAGTATGAATATAATGCATTGTTCTCG
>JAHZMX010004240.1:0-12439 GCA_027743895.1 Seira musarum
TGCCGGTCTATTAAGTGGCCCAAACAGTTTGTAACAAGGTCCGTACATTTTGCTCCATTTTGTCGCAACATTTATTGCTTCTGGAAAAATTCAACAAAATATTTTAGTTACACAATCTGAATGTATTTAGCAGCTGAAAGCAGACGATAGAGTAAGTAAAATAAGTCATCTGTTGATAGCTTAGCAACGACGTCAATAATATTTACTACAAACCTGTCATAGGATATAAATTCAAAGCATTACCAATTATTGGCAACGACTTTGGCCCGGGAATGGCCTCTATACCACGTTTGGCACTGTCCCTCCATCCTCCAGAAAACAATCGTTTTCGTTCAATAATGACTTGAGTGAAAATAACGAGCACGAGAATAAATGCAAGGTAATAACTTGCGACCCCATAAGCAAATAATCCACTACTTATCAATGACTGAACAAAACTATTCCTTTCCGACATTACTATTTAAAAATAAAGTGTCTAATGCACTAATTAATTCAAGTTCGAAGAATTTAATGATTTGATCGACCTAAACGATTTAAGGTGCTGGTTTGCCGTAAGTAATTGAATGCCGTATTGATTCCTTTACAGCACAAAATGACATGATCTTGACGACTTTGCTCCAAATACTTTTTTGCTGACCGACACATCCAAGTTGAAAGTCAGTAAAATATTTTGTTTCAGATTCTTTATATAGTCGAAACTTTAGTAAACCATTATCGTCGTTAGCAATATAATTGAGGAAAGATTATGTTTATCCAGCTGATTAGCAGATAATTAATGACAGTCATTTAAAATACTAATGAGAAGTTTGGTTAAAAAATTCTCATGGATTACAAAGCAGATTTACAATGGATGAAACAGCAACTGGAAACAGTATTTCAAAATGTAGGTGATTATTTAAGACCATATCAGCAATATTTGGTAATACTTTTCCATCATAACTTGTACTAGTTTGTTTGTGCTTTACTTATGACCCATTAAAATGATTAGTTTTATACGCAAACGCAATGTAAATTGGTCATTTTGATGTTCGCAGTAACATTTTATCGTCACAATTTTCTGAACAAGAATGTTTTTAATGTCAAATACGCGTTTTTTCTGATTTAGCATTTTAATGTAGAACGTGCTTAAAGCACTGAAACGATTTGGAAAAGTATCGAAAGTCCCATGATAAATATTGAGTTGGTAATGAATGGACTTTAATTGAACAAAAGTCCGAGGAAATGGTAAAACCTTCCAAATTGCCACTTTGGAACGACATGATTTGCTCGTGTTGTGTGCCAAGTGCATTTATTTGTCGGTTATGTAGTAGTGTAACGCGTAAACTCCCCATTATAGTTAGATACAATTTCAACTGGAAGAAATTTTCCTAATTTCTCGAGAGAGATGACCTCCCATTGGGAAGGAAATCTTTAAAATGTGGAAAAGTTCTCGTTCAGGGTAATGGATTTGATTATTAAATCCTGGGAAAATACACAGATTGCAGTTTGGTTTTAGGGTAAGCCAATGCCAATGCAGCACAAAATAACGCAACATGTATAAATGAGCGTGTCCGTAAAACACGACAATTATGCTAACGTTTATTCTATAAGGATTTAAGATAAATTCCTCACTTTATTGGGCAGCATAAACAGCGTCATTCCAGAATTTTATACTGCAAGTTTAGCCACAACAGATCGATCTCTGATTGAATTACCAAATGAAATTTTGGCTGAAATTTTGAATTTGATGTTTCTGAGTCAAGTATACAATACGAAGTTGTGACAAATATCTGCATACTTCGCTTTTGACATTACAATGTAATACGTGCTCGCCTGAATTGATCCATTTTTGTACCTCTTGTAGTCGTCGTAGTTTCGGCTCAACTACTTCTGCAAAAACTTCAGTACATTACGTCATTTGAAGAAACAAATAAAATTCGCAAGTAGTAGTCAGACTGTAAAAAAATTGCCATTGTCTATCCCTTCTGGAGGTAACCGTGTGTGCTGAATCAGTCTGCGTGGTTTGCTTTCGTGAACTGATTTGATCCAATACGCCTTTCTAAGACTGATTCCAATATAGCTTCTTCAAAATTTTACCTACATTGCTTATGGTTGCCTTCAATCCGAGTGCGTTTGCTTGAAAAATCGTCTTACTTACATTTTTAAATAAGAAAACGAATTGCGTTCTACAGGCCGTGAATGGAATGGAGAAGTTTTGCCAAGAATTTCCTGAAATGTATCTCTTCTTTTTGTTTTGAACTAGTACAAGCCCGACCATTACAGATCGGATTAATTAACCTCCCTTGATCATTATTTCAGTTCCCCGCTGTAAGGTATTTGACTTCGTCCAATTTAAAAAAACGGACATGTTGGATTCGAAGCCGAGCCCGCATGCTGAGAAATACTAATCTCTTACAGCACACGACCACGTACTGCTGCTTCTTGTAATCAGTCTAACATTGTAATATGACTTATCGTATGGTAGCTTCTTAGTTCAGTAGAAACACGCAGGCATCAAACATAACATAAATATGGCGGGGAATAATAAATTGCAAAAGGGATGAACTGTTCTCACATTTCATAGTGAATGAACATTTTACTTGACAAATGCTTGAAATGTTGGATTATGTCTCTGTATTAACTGGATTTCTGCAACGATTATTGGATTCCTTACGTTACAATGTTGCATAATGCAAATAAGCAAAGTGAAATTGGGAATCCTGAAGGATCGGTTGAATCACGTGCAGCAGAATTAAGTAAGTCGAAAACATTACGAAGGGAACGGTTGTAACGCGCAACTTAAAAAGAGGTTGGTTTCGCCACCTACTGTCAATGTGAAAAGTTATTGAGGAAAGGCTTTTCACTGGGATTGGCTATGAAAAGGAGACAGACTCTCCTGCAACCTCATCCATCATTTTTCATGTTAGGATGAAAAAGTTTATCGAGTTTTTTTAAAGACGGAAAAAAACCACTGCAAGAAGCTGATTCCAACTATGGAAAGGGATTTGAAAAGCTGCGACGTTAGAAACTCCAATAAAAATATCATGGAGGCAAGAACATTCAGGATTGCAAACAAGAACCAGACAACAAGCAGTTCATAGACATTTGTTGGAGATTCCCAGTCACATTCCAATTGACTGTATGATCTTAAAATATGATGCATGACCTGATGATTTCCTCTACCACAGCCTTCACTGGTCTCCTTTTTTCTGTAAAAAAGTTTTTGTCGAAAACGCTTCCAGTCAATGTTCAGGGTTTCAGTTCCTTTTCGCACCTTTTTCTCTAGATTTAATTGAAAGAGTTTCTGGTCGAATTGAGAAATTTCCCTGTCAAAAATGCCAGACGATACTAAAGCAGCCACAAATTTAAAGACAGTTGGAGTAAAAAATGTTTTGCCTCCACTATAAACAACACCGTCCGCCTGTATATATTGTGCACCAGGTAATTCGTTATTCTCATAAATCACCCTTTGCCCAAGCAAACTAATTATCGGCGGTATAAAATCCTGTACATCGTAAATGCCATTTAATTGGAAAATTAATGACATTGGTACATTCAAATCAATAAAATTGGAGTTGTACACGTACTCCATAGTTCGAAAGGACGACGCTTGGGCCCGAGATCTAAAATGACCGATGCTAATATCAAGCAAATCATTTTCGCGTATCGATTCAAGGTGGGCATAGTTTACCAAATCATTACTAAGTACAAAGGAATTTCTTGCGAAATTTTTGGTGCTCCATCCTTTTGGACATGGTAACTTAGATGCACCTCCAGCATCCAATTTGTTCGGAATTGCTTCCGAAAGTATACAGTTTCGAACAAAATCTTCTATCCAAAAGTACTTTGCATTATTCTTATTCAGAAAGATTAAAAGAGTCAAGTTCGGTTTTCCTTGTATTAAATCTGACATATTAGATGGCAGATATGTTGGTGGTGGTTTTGCTGTAATATCCGAGTACATTGATGACGTATATAGATTGCGTAGTAAAATTGAGGTAAGCATCCAGATTCCCACAAACTCCTGCGCCTTCCCAAAGCTTCCAATAGCATCCTGCTCAAATAGAACACTAAAAATGAGGAAATCGGAGGAGTTCTTGTACGCCAACACTTTTAGTGCTAAGGATATCGTCAGCATGAGAAGCAAGCTTATTAACCACGTATCCAGTGTGAACGGAGAAAGAAGTCTGGTTATCATTAGAACGCCAATACGACTCTTATCAGCGCCATCAGAGGTACTTTTTCCAACTACTACATACTTGTAGCCTCCAAAATGAATTACATATGGTAGAAAAATTGGCAAAAAATCTTCGTTGAACTCAAAGTGACTAAGTCTTAAGTATAACCGATTACAAATGCTTTCACGTGTACAGTTTAGATACCGTGTGATATATGTATTCAGGCCTCTCAGGAAATCATTGCGGTCTGCACCTGTGATAAGTGGAACCTTGGAATGCAAAAGTGATGTGCTAGGCAATTGTTCGGATTTTCTACTTATGCTGTTTGAATGAAACGAAGACCAAATGTCTCGAATTCCCTTTACCGATGCTGTGTTAATCCTCAGAATGTGTGTATTTTGCATGTAACAGCCACTAACGACCGCATTCAATATTCTGTGTTTTTTTCTTCTTTGGTCTAGGCAGAACAGACATGCAATGAACATTGCTTTGTTTGGTTGAACAAGAAGTATAATGGATGGAAATAACTCTGGTATCCAAACATTAAAGTCTTCAAAATATGGCAGAATCAAGTAATTCACTGTTCCCCACAGACCGTTTTTGCTGTCAAACCTAATCTGTTTCCCTGTTTCTGGTATGAACTCGATTTCATAGCTTGAATTAGATATTGACACCGTTGGCAGTTGCGCGATGCAAAACCCGCTGAATGTTTTTCCATGTAACTTATATCTGATGTGCGTTATATCCTCATACCCATTGTACAACCATTTATTTTTACTCTTTCCTCCAGAACGAGTACCGTTGAGACGTTGTTCGGTTTGAATTACGATGCAGTAGTTAGAGCTGATGCAGTCGTCTAAAACTTTGTCATGTAGACTAAAGTTTTTGTAAGCCACTTTTAGCCGTCGCGAAAAGTGAAATGTGCACAACCTAAACAATTCGTCTAGAATATTTGAGTATGTTTGAGGTGATTGTAGTGTAGTTTTCATAGCACCAACATCGCTGGTGTAAGCAAACAAACAAGAAATAAGTGCGTAAATAATGGATTTTTGAAACGAAAACATTTTGAGGAAAATTTCTGATATTAGATATGTCTTATCTTATTGAAATTTTATCAAAATTAAACCTATCCAAACACTAGCAGTGGGTATGTGACTCGTACGTATTTTTCGTCAAGTACCTCATGCTTGAAAATTTGGTGGGGTTAGGAATTTTGATTCAACTTGAAAATTTAAATTTGTTAAATCTAATATTCGTTGTGGCTTTACAAATAGCGCACATATGTTTTAAAAGCTTTATTTTTTTACGAACATTTTTATCTCTCTATCAATTTAAATAACGTTTCTAGCCACCACTTTTGCTTTTTACTCTAATAATCGTTACTTTATATATTGAATTATACATTATAATTTTGACTATGCCTGAAAATGATAATATTAATAATAATAATAAGTTAATAATTCGCATTACCTCTAAAAATGTTCACAACAGTAATTGAATAAAGTTCTACGTTGCACCTCATAGATTAGAATGCTCCAGTTAACACTCGAGTGTCATTTTAAGTACTTTGTGGTTTTTGCGTAAGTTCCGCGGATTGGTTATTTGGTTTTAACCTTCCTCTTTACAAACCGACCGCCGAACACAGGGAAAAAGATCGTGCTAAATGATGGGAGGCAGCGGTGCGGTAAGGGATGGAATGGATTTTCCTAATAATATTTTAATCCTTTTGAGAACTGGAATAGATAAAGTTTTGGTAAAAGTGAGAGCTATGGCACAAACAAACTACGGCAGTCTACACGATCGCTAGCGACTTACGCGAAAATTTATTATAACAGTAAGATTAGCGTTATAACTCAACTGCTAGTAGGTCTTATTGTGTCTGGTCTAAGAATATTGCACCATGTCTTTCCACCAATTTTTTGATTTACCAGAGTAACGGCCAATCGTTAGTCGTCCATTACTTAGAACGCAGGGCCTAACCGAGGGGGGTTAGAGACGGTGTAGGAAACCCGGGCCCAATTGAAATCAAAGAATATAATCTTAAAAAATTATAAACAAAATAAAACATTTCACGAATACTGTTTTCTCCTTTTAGTATTTTTGCTAGACCCGGCCCCCTTGAATAGCACACCATCATTTCAATTTAATTGTCACTTGCTTTAACGAAATGATATTATTTTTAAAAAGTTTCCTTTGTTTTCGACATCCAATTTGTTGACTTCGTACATTATAAGATATAAGCGTTTCCAACAATGCGAAATGGTCATTCTTACCGTAATTTTTTTGAGTAGCTGCAGATTACGCTTAAATTGCAAGTGCTGCAAAGATTTAAACACACCTTACAGGGCAATCTCAGTTTTAAAAAATCAATCCGTACGAAATTACTTAATGCTGCAGGTGGTCATTAGATCTTTAGTTCCATGTGGTAATTGGAACTGCAAAAATTTTTATCATGTCATCTCTTTTCCCCAACTTTGAAATGCCATAAATTAGTATTAAATATTTTATGGTACCCGGGCAGGGCCACCTGTTGGTTAGGGCCTGCTAGAACGTCGTATAACTTATAACCAGTTTCAGATACGTTACGTTACGTTTCAGTTTCAGTTATGTTTCTTAAAGCAGCCTTACCCTTGTCCACTACAACTCTCTATACTTGGAAGAAAATATTTTCAGAAACAATTTTATCAGCACCAAATATACTGAAGAAAATGAAATCGGTCCACGAACTCTTTTTGCAAAATAAAGGCAAGCTTTTTAGTGCCGCGACATCCTCCCTCGGGAACGAATACAAATGGGGTGGAATAAACCACGGGTACAAAAGACTAAATGAGATACATTTCTTGCATCTAGAGTTCAAAACTTAGCGATTTTTACAATTTCGCATATCTACTTAAAAAAAATTTTTAGGGTGCACTAACGTGTGAAAGTTTTGATTGTCATTCCAGTCGATTCGGGATTTACACTTCGGGTTATTTCATCGTAATTTTGTTTTCAGGCGGTCGAAATCATTTTCCCACATTATTAATTTACTCACCTGTCATTGGATAAATATCCAATGCATTCCCAATTAAAGGTAGTGACTTGGTTCCTGCAAGAGTTCCTATACAACACATGACACTTTTCATCCGTCTTCCAGCTAGTAATCGTTTCCGTTCAATAATTATTTGAATGATGAAAACGAGCAGGAAAAGGGACGTAAGATAAGAACTTGCAGCACCAAAGACAATTTTTTTATCCACTCTCAATCAGTGATTGAATTGAACTATTCCCTTCCGCCATTACTACTTTAACATAGATATCGAAAGCACTCACTCTTTTAAAATCAATTCTAATCCACTATCCACCGAAGTTATTTTTAAATGTTGCTTAAAAATTTGAATGAGTCATTTGACTACTGGTTTCAGATTGATTACTGATCCGATCAATCTGTGTTTTTCTCCCCTCACTTGGTCTTACACTTTTATTGTCATAGTAGTAATTCATTCCTGATGCATTTTATTTATTGCTTCGCGCAGTTCCGCTACTTAACGAAAGTTTCTTTTATGACTCCTATATGCACCTTTTCACTAGCCGATGCGCTCATTGTGTTATGGATCAATGCAGTCCATTGATAACAGCCTCAAAGCTTAAGTTCAATATTCCAGACCAGAAAATCCAATATTATTATAAAATGAGACGTGACATCAAATATGGGAACATTGTACAACCAACTCAACTAGTTTACTAATGGACCCGCATGTAATTATCGTAAAGAACCTGCAATGCATTGAATTATTTTGAATCGTGTGAAATTGTGTCGACAAAATGCAGCATGGTTTCGAGTTAATCTCATTAGCCGCCTCGAATAATTTCGCCGGTAATCTATAAATTAAACTTTTTTCCTACACGTGTTTGGTGAATTATGTAAGCTTATTATTTTTAAGAGCCATTTGCTTATTTCAAAGTTCATGTGAAATCGCATGACGTAATGGCTTTTTTTGGATTTCGGTAAAATTTCACGCATTTTTAGAACAGCATGTACTGATGTATTTTAAATTAGCATTTACTACAGCTAAAAATATTCTGTAGTGATTCAACAAACGCACTAATTACTTAAGTTATGCCAATTACATTATAGGATTGAGTGGAGTGGCAAGTTAAATACTGCTTAAATAAAACGTCCGATAATTATGACTGTTATGAACGTTGACAGTATTTAGTTAAATAATTTTAAAGAATCGGTACATTTTGCAGTCGTTTGTTATGGACATTGAAACTGTTTCTGTTGCAAACGCATCCCACACATATAACACAATTTGTGGCTTATAATTACTGCCTAACAAGTAAGCTATTTCAACGGCTAATGAAGATTCTCAAAGAAATTAGTCGAAATATATCAATTAGACTACTCTGCAAACGATGGTGACACTCATTTGGCCGTCTGAAATCCTCTGGAACTTTAAAGTTTAAAAAGGTTTTTTTTAATGCAATGTGTCTGTTTATGTTTTATGCAATGTTTTAGACAGACAGACAAATGTGATCATATAATGTTCCAAACTCTGCTTGCAATTTTATAAACAAGTCCAAATTTTTGTTCATTTAGAGCAAAGTGATGCAAAATATATTCAAAACCATGCTACTTAAAATAACTTACGCAAAATATAAATTTTTTAATATTTAACATCAACTCGTGCCTTTCAATTATGGCATGTTCCTTCGCTTAAAGATAAAGTTATAGTCCCTTTCCGGAGTCAGCGTGACGCTGAAAAAGTAAAACAAAGTGAGTTATAACCATTTTAGAACCACATTACGTCGGTAAAATTGCGTAGAATACCTTGGGAGAAGCTTTACATCGTCTAATCTGTCCGTTGTTTGAATATCAAAATTTCTAATGAGATAGGCAGCTACCATTTTCAATTCAATCATGGCAAGCTTCAAACCCAAACAATTTCTCCGACCTGCGTAGTATCACATAATCTACATCAAAACATGGATAACATTTATTCGATTCGATAGTTTGAAATTTGCAGTTGGCATACCCATACTAAAAGGAACGTAAGCTCAGGAAAGTATTTTTCCTTTCTGTGCAAAATGAACGGGCATACGCCGACGCCTGTGTCCGATGGAATCTCAATAGCTTCACCATTGAGTTCTAATGAGATAGTGCGATACTAAAAATTCAATGCACTTTCGACGCATGGAAATGCGAGCTACTGTGTAAATAAATTCACTTACCGATCGTAAGAGGTACTTGAAGCTGCCTAAAAAATACCGACACAGGAGGATACAATCTAAGAGTTTCCATAATGGTTCGCTCTACATATTTTAAGCTACGAAAGCTATCAAAAATCATTTGACCATCTTGGAACTGCAAAGGGTCATCAAAAACTTTGTCTACCTCCCTTTGACACCTTTCTTGAACATCTGAATTTAGAGCTAAACACATGCACAAAAAGTGAATCGTCCCAGCGGTTGTTTCATGACCCTGCCGGAAAAACGAAAAATGTACTTTTATTTCCCCTATAAAGCAGTTTGTAAAGACATTACCGATTGCCCGGGTTTTTACGTAAAACCAACTAGGTGTAAAAACATGTAACATGTAAAAACGGGTTTTAATGGATGAAAACGGGTTTTCGTAGGTAGATAGGTGAAATTACATAATTTAATTTAGTGCAAAAAATTCGAAAAACTTTTTCTTGATCCTGGCTATCAACTCAACATTTAGAGACCTACAAACAATGGATGCACTGCGTGAAAACTCAGTCTCAAAAATGGGCTTTTAAATGGATTTCGAATTCCCTTTGTATTCCCGCGTTTCATTTCGCAACAATTTAACGTTATATTTAATTTTGCCCATTTATACACTCTAAAATCCACCTCACACGGGGTGGGTTAAAACCGATTTGAACCCGTCTCTGCCCATACCCATTTTTACGCATGTGCCATGTCTGGATTTGTAAAACATATATAAAGTTACCCCAAATATCATGGCGTTCACTTCACTAATTACTTGATCGTCTAACACCTCGGCATCCAACAGTTCATCCAGAACACTTCGGAATGGAGTAGAAGTTGAGTTGTTCAAACTATTTCCAGTTCCATTTCGTAATCTTGAGGCTGTACTCGTCTTGTGCATTGTAATTCTCTATTTTTAGATATAATTATTCTTACAAACAAATTTTCAGTGTTTAGGGCAACGAAATATTTAGTCTACGTACTCGTTTTGCAAAGTCAAACAAGTTTTTTAATGCCTCATCATTTTCCCTCGAAAGAGGATGGAGTCTCCAAATTAGAGTTGGAATTAACCACGGGTGCATAAGCCTATATGCTACACATTTTTTCCATCTAAAATTCAAAATTTAAGATTTCTTAAAAAAATGTACAAACCGGACAAAATCACATGATAAATGCACTCAAGCACTCACATTTGAAAATTGTGATGATACTCCACGCCCTCTGAAGAATTGTGAATATCAAAGCCCGTGATGATTTCACAAATTACATCCAAAAATGTGTTGCTAATTAGGTCATTGATTGGATGAATCTGTCCGCCTGAAAATAACTTGTCTAAGGCGTCAATCAATCTCTGACAATGAGTATTGATCAGTGGAACATACGAACGTAGGGATTGGAATGACATCGACTTAAGCAGAATTTTTCGTTGCATTTGCCAAAATTCTCCTTTCGAAACTGTCACCCCATTCCCGAGAAACGGTTTCATGAGATCGTACACCATTGGCATTTTTGAAAGATGACCAAGCTCCGTACTCCTCAATAAAGCTTCCACGAGCTCAGCAGAATTGAGAAACACCACTGGTCTATTAAGTGGTCCAAAAGCCTTGAAACAAGGTCCGTAGATCTTGCACCATTTCATCGCAATATTGATTGTTTCTGCAAAAAAATCGAAAGGAAATGAAAGCCCTAATTGTTAGCAAGCTTTACGCGAGGTTCACTCCATTATAGCTCTGTTATAAGTAATATAAAGTTAAATAAAAAAACACACCTGTCATAGGATATAAATTTAAAGCATTCCCAATTAAAGGTAAAGACTTTGGTCCAGGAATAGCCTCTATACCACGCTTGGTACTGTCCTTCGACCTTCCATTAAACAATCGTTTTCGCTCAAGGATGACTTTAGTGAAAACAACGAGCACAAAAATGAATGCCGGATATAAACTTGCGGATCCGATAGCAATTGACGCATTGCCAATAAATGATTGAACGAAACTATCCTCTTCCGACATTACTATTTCAATGAAAAATATCTAGTGCACCAACTTGATTAAAATTTAAAACGGATTATTATCCGAATAGACTAAACAATTTTTAAGTGTTCATTTAAGTACTTGAGTACCAAATAGACTCAAGTTTTTTAAGCACAAAATGACATTTGAATATGACGACTGTGCTTACCAACGAACAAAATACATTGCAGACAAAATATTATGCTGACTTACTCCTCCAACTTCAAAGAAATTGTAAAAATTTGTTTCTGATCCTCTATATAGTCTTCGTTATTGACATAATTGAGGAAAAAATATATTTATCCAGCTGGATAGCGGATGATGATTAATAGTCATGAAATAATAATTACGTTGGGAAGTTGAGTTGCATAATTCCCTTCCATTGCAAGTCAAAGTTAGAATTAAAGTAACGGCGTCAGAAGACAACATTTCAACATGTAAGTACGTCATTTGGGTCATATCAACAGTATGTTTTAATAATTTCCTCCAATTTCCATGCAAATTTGTTTGTTTGTAATGCAATTATGACCCATTACAGTAATTATTTTTGAAACAAAATAAAGCAATAGCAATTGGCCGTTTTGATGTAGACAATAGCAATTTTTAGTACAAAGCGTCAGAGTTTTTTGAACAAAACTATTTTCAATGTCAAAAATGCGTATTTTAGCTTTGATTAGCTATTTAATGTGGAACTATTATTGCCGAACTGAACAAAAGTTGAATGAATTGTAAACCTATCCAAGTTGGCGTCACGAATTGCTCAATTCGTCGTCCATTTAAGCGCCTATACACGTTGTTTATTTAGTGATACATCATGATTACAGCCAATATTGGTTAAATACATTCCCACTTTTTGGACACTATCCCATTTTTCAGGCACGGCAATTTGCCTGGGTTTTTACAATAAAATCCACTGGGTAATAATTTTAATGGGCAAAAACAGAAATTATTTTATTGGGTTTTAATGAGTAGGTAGGTAAAATTTATTAATTTAATCCAGTACAAAGAATTGGAACAACTCGAATAAAGCTGTTAAGCAGCGATAACGACGTAGCTGAA